>JASANF010016128.1:0-46825 GCA_030248245.1 Trissonchulus sp. WLG1_4
TGGAGGCGAATTGTAATTATTATAATTTGGCTCAATATGATAGGCTTTAGAAAACGTCACTTTTGACAGAATTTAAAATAACTAAAAACTTGTCGCTGGTATCGAAAATTCGACAAAAATGGCAAATTGGCAAAATAATTGTCTTTAATTTAAGCTATAGATTGTTAATTTTGGTTGAGGCACCATTGAGCAACCTTATTTCAAAAATTAGTCAAATTTTTCAAAATTTCAATTTTGATGCAGTCATAAAATTTTCTAAAATGTTCCGAGACTCATCAAACTTTGTAAAAATGTTTGCCTGGTGTTCATCTTGATTGGACTTAAGCAAAAAAGTTCGTATCAGCAAGAAATAAAAAATTATAGCAATTTGATTTATTGGAAGTTACTCAAAGCGCCCCCTTAAGGTGGTAGTTTCGTATGTGCAGTTTTTGTCGCGATTCGCTCGAACCAACAGCTAACTTTATGAAATTTGGCACACGTATGAGGCACTTCTAGGCCAACATATTGGCAAATTATAGGCTCTTTATAATTAGTTACACTATAGTTATAACAAAAAAAGGAGTGTTTTTGATATTTTTTTGCTATTTTTACAATATTTCGTGATTTTTAAATAACTTTTTCTTAGAAAAAGTATTGATTTTCACTAAATTAAAAAAAGAATCTAGATACTTTACTTAAGATCAGTTTGATACGTTAAAACGCAAATTTAACTGCAACTGTTTTCAGGAAATGGACACTCTCTGAATTTAACTCCGATTTTATGCGCTTACGGATAAACTTAATCTATTTATCATAATTAGTTGTATTGGAATGCACTGGTACAATTGTGGATCCTGTGGGTTCTATACCCATTGGTGGTATAATTTTACTTACCATAAGTTATTGTATCCTTTTGGTTAGATCAGGTTTAACTATCTCCCATGCCACGGGACGATAGGCCACGCTATCCATTAGGCAACGGGTTTTGGGACGATGCACCCTATTATTACCTGTAAGGTTATTGGAATTATTTAACATAAGCATCCCCACAGTGGCTTCCTTCGTTTCGGACCGGACGTAGGGGAAAACAGGTCCAATTTTGGTGCGACTACAATGAATCTTTGCAAAAGTCGAAAGTGTTTGACATGCAAATACGTGGACGCTTGCACTAGCTTCAGCGACGCCTACACCAACAGAAAGCACATAGTAACGAATCACCAGACACAAGTTATTTTGGACTGCAGCGCTACTAACATCATCTACTTAATTACTTGCACGGATTGCAATATCCAATACGTTGGTGAAACTAAAAGATCGCTCAGAGAGCGTTTTGGAGATCACAGACGGTCAATTGAGAATAATAGCTTGGGCTGTAAATTACTTTCTACACATTTCAAATCTGGAATTTGCAAAAAATATTCTGTTACTATCATAGAAAAGTTAGTTGATACTGGAGACGATAACACTGATAAAGAGAATAGATTGGAACGAGAAGACTATTGGATCAAAACACTTCGAACTAAGTTCCCTTATGGACTTAATGATCGGATTCGAAAAGAAAACTCAAATCTGCCAATATATTGTCATTTCAACAAAATCGAACGATACAGCCATTGTAGAGGCAGAAAGAAATCACGCCAGCATAGAAAACAAGATAATGATATTAACAAATTCATTGGCGAAGTTACCAAGACAATCAAGAATGATATTAAACTATTCCGATCTAAAATAACTGGCATCATTTTCGCAATGGATAAAAAATCAATTGGTCTTCTGTACGCTAAGCTTATGGATAAATTTACAGATGAACACTTGAGCTTAATTAAAGACTTGTGCAGATTTAAACTGGAAAGCAAAAAAATAGCTTTAAACAACGCCAAAAAGGAAAAGCCTGCGAAAATACTAATACACTATTGCAATCCAATTTGCGAAAATGTTAACCTGTATAAGATATTCAAATCTGATAGAGTTAGCAACGTCTGGCCCGCTAATGCGGACCAAAAATTATCCATTCCTATGACTATCTATCGGTATGATAAGACAATTGGCTCACTATTCTTTAATTACAGACAATCTATTCAAGATGTTCATATCGATCAGTGGATTCGAGAGCAAAAAACATGTGAATGCAACGTCTCACAATTTTCGGATAATTATCATAAACATATAATTACCGGAGACACAAGTGTAGTTGATGACCCGATAATTCAAAAAATTTTGAGCAAAGGTACGAAATACCGACTGCCTAAACCTATAAATAAAGAGGAAATGATCAATGCTCTCACTGATGCTGTGAGCGATTACGTGATAAAAATATCTGAAAAAAGAAAATATAATATTGCTGATTTTCAAGAATGGAAAGAGAATGTCCTTGACATGGCTAAATGTCAGATTAAGGACAATAAATTCACTCGCAATAATATGGAGTTAATAAACAATTTAAAATTAAAGAATAAAATTAAGAAACTGCAAGAGAAATTCGTTTTTACTGTTGTGGATAAAGCATCACAGAATTTTGCTATTATCTGCAAAGTTTTCTATATCAACAAACTACTCGAAGAAATGGGTATTACGCATAGCAGCAATACTTACGAAATTATCAATAATATTAAAGCTTCTGATCTAATTGAAAAGCTATCCGATGAGTCAACGTCGTTTGGTTTCAATGTTACCTCGGAAAACAAACACTTGCCTTTTGTGCAAATGATACCTAAATTTCATAAGAACCCTACTGGATTTAGAACAATAATTTCTAGTGCCAAGTCTTGCACTAAACCTATGTCTCTAGCACTTAGTTTTGGCTACAAGAAAATTCAAAAGAAAGTAGAAAACTATTGCAACAGCCTACATTCTAGTCAGTGGAATATTTCTCCATACTGGATCATTGATAGCAATAAACGTATTCTGAATGACATTGAAGTTTTGAACAAAAAGAAAATAGCTAAAACTGTAAACACTTATGATTTTGGTCAACTATACACCAATCTGGTCCACAGCGAAATTTTCTCGTCGATGGAAGTTGTGTTGAAAATAGCATTCAACAAACAATCACGACTAGCTCTACATGGAAATTATGCTAACTGGTTTTCAAACTACACAAAAGGTATAGGCGTTGACAAAGAATCAATGCTCAAACTTACTCGATGGATTGTGGAAAATAGTTATTTCCTATGTGGCGATAAGTTGTTGAGACAAAAAAATTGGGATACCTATGGGTACCAACGTTGGTCCCTTTATAGCTAACCTTGTTCTTTTTGGCTTTGAATTCAAGTATGTCAAAGAAAATTTATTAAAAAACAATAGCTGTTACAAAAAACTGAAGTACGTATACCGATACATTGATGATATTACTCTTTTCAACGATGATGACACTTTTTATGATATTTATAAAGATATTTATCCGCATAGTCTTACTCTTAAGAAAATCAATAGCACAAGTGACAAAGCAGATGTACTCGACATGACCATTAGCATTAGTGAACGTCAGTTTACTATTAACATATTTGACAAACGAGATGAGTTCGACTTTAACACTATTTCTCTCCCTGACCTAACTGGAAATATGTCCAGTAACTGTGCTTATAATACATTTAAGAACGAACTAATTCGCTTTTGGAAAGTTTGCAGTAGCTTGAATGACTTCAAACTACGAACCAACAAACTTATGCATAGTCTGGTCCCTAAGGGATATAGCAAAAGACGCTTAAGAGCATCGTTTATCACCATATGTACTAAGTTGAGTATGCATAAGAAATACGGAATCGACACTCCTGAACGTTTATATTACATATAGTTACAGCCTGTTTATTATGAACCATTGTGCTTTAATGTTACTAATATGCACCTAGCTGAGGCGACTGGCGACGAAACCATTTTTATTAATTTTTTATTCTTTTTTCAAAATTTTAAAAGCATGTCCCTGGAGGTAGCTCCACTGAAGAGTCGCCTACCTACCAGGTGTACGGTCTGGAAGAAGTCGCAATCACTTACTAAATTTAATTTAAGTGCACTAATTTCATTGTTTTGTTATACTATATTTATTTCATCATGTGTTTTTCCCCTTTCCCCTTAAACTATCTCTATATATACTAACACTAGTAAACAAAATCTCCCTCTTCATTAATAATATTCAGTTAATAGTTGACCAGTTATATGCAAAACTATTCTTTTCGCCCTCCCCTTCCCCCTCTATCCCTATCTTAACTTTGTATAAATACTTAAGTAGACAAAAAAAAAAAAAAAAAAATTCCCTTTTTCACAAATTTCACTTTAAAATGATGTGATGTAAAATTTACGCTTACGCATATCTTCAAAACTCGGCACCAAACTAGGTAAAGTTGTACTACAGTGTTGTGTCAAAACTTATGTTACCAACTGGTATATAACCAGGGTTATGAGCTCTGAAGTGTATCACCCCCATTTCTGACAAAAACGCTCGAAAATACGTGACAAGACGTGATGTATTATATTCGTTTTACCTAGCTTCCGTATTGTCGTTTGAATGTAATAGCGGTCATATTGGAAGACAATAGGTCACTTTAGACTATGGTGGTGGAATTTATTGCCATGGTTGCCATGGCAACGCATACGAGTTCATTATACTAAAAGATACGTCATGTCATACGTCATAACTTCATCAAGTCATATTTTTTCCAAAATCAAACATAGCGCAAAAACATGAAAAAATGCAAAATTTGAGATTTTTCACATCGTCTTTTGGATAAACTGTCAAAATTTTCAACAAAACAAATACATGAGCTTACGGTACCACTTTTGGGCATTAAAATGCAAATAACCATAATAGCTAATAAATAGCTTCTAAGACAACCGAGTAACAGCTCATCAAAAAAGCTGCACATACGAAACTACCACCTTAACAGCTCATATACAGTACAATGTCGACGCTGCAAAACAATCTAAATCACAGCTACCACAGTCATTTATTGGCTGGCTAGGTTCTTGCGCGAAGGCTAATTTATAAACACTGACAAAACTTAGGCAGCCATCAGTTAGCCGATTTTGAATTCAGAACTTACAAGCGATGCAGCCTTCAGCACTCAGCAGTAACAACTAAGTTGAAGTTCCAATAATTTGTTTTTGTTCTTTCTTTAGAAGTAAGAGTCGATTCATACTTCCTTAGGCCATACGGACAAACGGACGTAGGGCACAGGGACAAAGCATGTTTTTCCAGTTTTTTCAATTCATACTTTTTCGGGCAAACGGTTATTGGGACGTACGGACATACGAACAAAAGTGCGATTCATACTTTTGAGCCGAATGTCCGTTTGTCTGTGTGACCGAAATTTTTGGCAGTTGAACGGAACTTAACTTGCCAGGACATACATACATACGGACAAGAGTACATAATAGTGTCTCACTCTTTATAGAAGATGTGGGGTGGAATGTGGGGTGGAAATGACGAGCGCATCTGCCTGCGCTATAACACAGGCAGGAAGGAGAGTGTCTCACTCTTCTTCTATAAAGAGTGAGACACTAGTATGTACTCTTGATACGGATTACGGACAAAATGAAATTGTGCCGTTTAGTACGGATGACCGGACATACGTCTGAAGGGCAAAAGGGCATAAGTCTAAATTGGACAGCCGTTCAGTTTATCCGGACGGCCGTTTGTCCCAATGTCCGTATGAATCGACCCTAACAGATACAATTAGCTAACTTCTGTTCACTTCACACATCTGTCAGAATTTCTTTCGCCATGTACTTTCGCGGTACGTTAGCCTGCGGGCAGAACTTCATAATGCATTGTAAAACTCTTGTGGAAAAGTAAACGGGAAAGACTCAGCTAGCTGTTATCACATGTAGTAGTCACATCAAAGTACTGAAGCAATGTGAAGAAGTACCTACTATATATAACTTGTTGGTATATCGATTTAAAGATTTTCCCATTTAAAAAATGGTTGAAATTTTAAATTGACCAAAATTTGACGTTATGTACATCAAATGAAAGCTAGTCTAATTTGAAACAACTTTTCTTCGTCAGTTAACCTGCGAAAACTTGACTGAAAAGTTTTTGAAAGCTAAAGTTTGTTAAGGAGGCTTATTTGCTATGGGAACCCGCATTGGGTTTCGTTACCCATATTTACCTATTTACCTCACAAACTGCCCATAAAAAGCTCTCGTTATAGCACGAGTTGCGTTATAGCACACTGAAGACCCATTATAGCACGACCAAGTCTCGTTATAGCACGACCTAGACCCATTATACCACAGCTAATTCATGACAAGTATGGGTTATGGCACTGGTTGGCGTGCTATAAGTAATTTATACGCATGTTTATGTGAAACTCCGAGTGCAGGGGCACGAGTGCGCGAAGCGCACGAGTGCACCTGCACGAGGGTTTCACACATGCGTATCAATTACTTTTACCACAACAAGCAGTGCTATAAGTTGCTTGTGATTTGGTTTTCAATACGGACATAAAATTTTCTGTAATTTTCAAAAATATGTCCAGACTGGTGGGGATCGAACCCACAATACTCTAAGTCAGACGGCTTATCCATTAGGCTACAGCCTTGCTGATGACAGCCTAGTAAGTAACCTTGGTATTTGTCACATCTTACTTCTATCAAGAGTGTATGCATTTGCATGCTGAATGTTCGTATCGCAATGCATACACACATCTGTTATAAACTAATTCCACGACACTGCCACTGTTGCAATACGAGAAATATTATGCGAATTGATGTTTGTGTCGGAGTGGCCTAGTGGTTAAGACGGTGGACTAGAAAACAGCGTATTCGACGGCGCTGGTTCGATTCCTCTTGTCTTTACTTTTCTTTCGATTTCTGCAGAGTGCGGTATAAGTAGGGTGGACGCTGTAGCGTGCAGTATAAGTAGGTTGCATGCTACAGCGTGCCGTAATAACCAGGTTATAGCAGGCTACAAATACACTAAACCAAATTATAATTATAACACAGCAAATAATGAAAAAAAATGGAGGCGCCGGGAATCGAACCCGGGCTGCCTGCTTCGAAGTCAAGCATGCTAACCACTACACCACAGCCCCCGAGTCTCATAATCCCTAATTCTCATTTAAAATAGAAATGCTCGAGTTTTAGCAAGTTTACATAATAAGGAGTATGACACTTACTCTTAGTCCTTACCCAGCTCATTTGGCGGAACAATGCTGTGGCCCTGTCAATATTTAATATACACAAAATAACCTCATTAAAATATTTTTACTTTAAATTTTGAGGTGGTTATTAAAATCCGGCCCTTTGTTAAAAACATGTTAGAGGATACATACTTTCGAGCCACAGTACAAGCTGAAAATATTTAGTGTCTGTATTTCAGAAAACACCAGCTCCAGCTCCAAACCCATGCTTCTGTACCCTACCCGCTGGAAATCTTTGATGTTATGCTTTCAGGGAAAGGTGGTTGCCTCCCCCGTACCAAGACACCACCAAGCTCTTTTTGGTCTTACAGTACGAGGGTCGGATCAGACTAAGATCGGGTCGGGTCAGATCTGATTAGCATTTAGCATTAGCACTCACGGGTTTGTGAGTTATGTTCTGGTCAACATGTAGTAGGTACTAAAACCCGGGTTACTAAAACCCAGGTCGTGAACTACCTATAACTCATCATTATGTTTATGTTTTGGACCGGAAAAAAGAGCTAGACAGAGCCCGGGCCATGATGTGACTAAAATCCGTCCAAAGTTTTTCCCGAGTTTGTCTACGCCGGGTCATAGTAAAAACCTGGTTTCAGTCACACTATGGCCCATTTTTCGGTTTTCTCAAACACAAAAGTAATTTTGGACCGGGTTTTAATCAACTGTGATCTGGGCCAGAATTTAGTTTTTTTAGTATTTAGATTTTTAACAAAGGGCCAGATTTTAGTAACCACCTCAAAATTTAAAGTAACAAGTTGCAACTAAAAGGAGCAGTGTTCCTTCCCAGAGAAGTTAATCAATTTGAGTTAATAGCATTTCGCATCTTAATACTTCTGGAAAGTCACAAATAGTGTTTGAAACCGTCTAAAATTCTTCGACCGGCCGGTTAAAATCAGGCGGCCGGTGGGCCACATTTCAGCGATCAACCAAATAGGCCGACATATCAGTCCTGCAGGTTAAACTGAAACGAAAACTCTTGATTTAGATGATCTGTTTTTTTAAATTTTCTGCCTGGCCGGCCGGCTAGCCGGCACCGGTTAGCCGGCGCCTTGCACAGCCGGTCACAAACACTAGTTACAGCTTAAATCCATCACCTCAATAAATGACTGCCACTACGGTCCGGTTTGGTCAAGTGTAGCTGATGTTGCTCACAGCCTCGCTCAGAGTTTGGGTTTGTTCGTTGTTAATCGAAGTCTGGTTGTGTTGTGTCACAGTATGCCCGCAGAAAACTATTTCACACAGAATCGACTCCCCCCAGGCGACAAAAAAGAGCTGGTGTCTGGGGGCTAGGAACATACAGTAATCATAGGCTAGGTTGTAACGTTTTCTGAATATTCTTGTTATCGGAGCTAAAACCGATGACAAAGGTTCCTTCTCTAGAAGGAACAAAAATATTTTGCTGAAGGTATTTTGTGTAATATATATTGAGTGTCTCAGTGCATTTTTATACATTAATATGACCTGACTGACCTGACCTGAAATCTGACGGTTATCGTCAATAAGAACGGTGAATCAACAGTTCATGAAACAAAGCGGTGTACTCTTGACTTGAGGAATTCAAAAATACAATTTATTAAACGTTTCAATTTTTTTGCAAAAAAACTATATTTGGGAACATTTTTCATTTTTCACTGGTGTTTAACCAAGACTGTTGCAGAGTGCAGCAAAAAGCTTAAGAAAAAGATTTATTCAAAAATAATAAATTTAAATTCTTATAATTCAAAATTTTTCATTTTCTGAAGTGCAGGGCATCTTTTTAAAACAAATTTTTTACGTTTTGAACCATCAACCGTTTAGAAAAACATTTAAAAGTTTGACACAACATTATTTTTCAAACATAACATTTTTGAAGATTTGACTCCTGAGTGCAGAGGTCAAGAGAAGTTAAGGTGTTAACTTCTAAAATTTATCACTATTGGTTCAAAAGTTTTTAATTGCCAACGTGAAAGGAATAACGTGAAAAACCCTAACTTTCAAAGACTTTGAAGTTGTTTACTCGTTGTATCAAAACTGCTAGTTTTAGTAAAGCGCTTACCAAAACTAGGAAATTTTGGTAAGCGTTGTAGCAAAATTACTAGTTTTGGTAAGCGTTGTACCAAAACTACTAGTTTTGGTAGAGCGCTTACCAAAACTGGACAGTTTTGGTAAGCGTTATACCAAAACTAGAGTTTTGGTACACATTTGCTCAAAACTCACTTGACATTAGTTTTGAGTAATATATAGTTATGGTACACGCTTGCAGAATAATTTAGTTTTAGTTATAGTTTTGGTACAACGTTGGATTTTAGTTTAGTTTTAGTTATAGTTTTGGTATAACTGCTGAAAATTAGTTTTTACAACTAGTTTTAGTTTTAGTTATGGTATACCAGAACAACACTACTCTAAGCCATATCGCGAAGACGGTAGGGTAAGGCTGTCCTGAGGAGCTGGGCCCTATCCTCTCTGTCCTATGTCACCGGTCGCCACTAAGTTGAATAGAAGAGGATTCTCCGATATAAGAAATGGAGGCCATTCTAATTTAATGATCACAGCGACAACAATTAGTGACTGTAAACATTCCTGGTTTGTGATTATCCCCAATGAAAGTATTATTGCCCAAAGTCAATTAGCATTCTGCTCGTAGCAAAAAAGTGCTATAACGGAACTCGGCTGCTATATAACGAGACTAGTCTGCTATAACAACTAGCTATACTATAACGAGACTGGTCTCTTATTGGGTCTTGGAGCTTAACACCCTCCCCTTCGTCCCTTACGAGAACGGACCAAGAAAACAAAAACCTAATGGAAAAAAGGTTCACAATAATTCTTAAAATCTTTCAACAATCTGTGTGTCCCCCGGGTAAAAAACCGCTCACATGCGACATCACATTAGACGACAGAAAACAGTACAAAAGCGATCACATCGATCAGGTAGTCCTCTGTATGATGTATAAAATTCATGCTATTTTGTCAATTATAAAATCATCAGAGCGTCAAAAACATATGTAAAATATAAATTATGGAAAAAATTTACGTAAATCATCAATAAAAAAGTGGAACCGAATTTGGAACCGGGAACCGGCAATTTTCTAGAAACGGAACCGGTAAAGTGGAACCGGTCCCATCTCTACCTCAAACATAAAAAAATTGTGCGTAAACACGCTTTGAAGTAAACGTTACATTCAACTAATATAAAGCTCTCCAAAGTTCAAGCATGGAATGACCGTTATGTACAAACTATCTCAAACAAAAACATTGTTGATAGTGTTAGTATCATGATAGTTGATAGTTGACGTCGATAACTTGTATTGTAAATTGATTTAGGCTATTCACTTCGATGCTAATTTATTATTAAATCGCAAATACATTTGTACGCTTGCACGACATACAGTTCTGTTTGTCGCTTCTCGTCAGTACGTCAGCTCACTTAGCTCAGTTGCCGTATTCTCAAAATTACCTGCAGGTAAAGTTAGGCTAACTTTACCCACAGGTAAGGTGAAGGTAAAGTTAATTCTGCGGGTAAAGGTAAAGTTAAAATTGAAAACACGATTAACGTAGACGGTTGAGGTTAAAAATTTGCACAATACATTAACTTTCGCTGCGAAACAAGATAAAACAGTTTCCTGGACCGAAAATAAAAGGTAACTATAGCTATCACGTTGGCTTTAGTCAGTGTTTGAGAATACGACTTTACCTGTGGGTAAAGTTAGCCTAACTTTACCTGCAGGTAATTTTGAAAATACGGCCCCAGATGATAGTACGTTTAGCATCTATTGAGCATCTGATTGCGGATCAGAATGTTGGCGGTTCGAACCCGCCCCGGAGCTGCATAGTTTGCATTCTGTGACAATGCTAGGTACGAGAGCTTTAAAGATGTTGATAATTTGTCGACGGGGCAGACAGTACTTCAAATAGATATAAAGCCCGCGCGCACCCAAAGCCAAACGGCAGGCACACGCAGAGCGGCAGCAATAGACCATAACTGCTCGGCCCTCTATCAAAAGAGAGCGGCAGGCCGGGCACCCTAGCTACCAACACACAACAAAATAAAGTACGGAAGAGGCAGCCCCTGCTAAAAGACCTGAGGCAGGCAAGACTTTCACCACACAGGGGGGGGGGGGAGCGACTGTCACAGTCACTTACACCAAAGGGAACACTCATCGGAGCGACTCAAACCAAAAATATCTCTGCAAAAAGATCAGCCCCGCCGTCTTCCGAAACGGCTCGCCCACACCCCCAAATTGCGATCTGCCCATTATCAAATAAAGATTAGCAATAAACAGGGCTATATGAATGGCAATAACTATGACACTCTGACAACGATCAGCACGCACTCTCTCCAAATTTGCAAAGAATTGAAATTAACTGCATTAATTATAACATGGACAAGATAGGATTATAGAACAGGGGTATGATTTCCGAGCTAACCGAGTAAAATAATTAGTTAGCACTAATTTCATACAAAAAACAAAAGACAGAGAACCAACGAATAAAAATCAGAGACCGACGGCTTTAGGATACGGGTTCGCGACCGTAGCAAGACTGCTGTCTTTGGGGGGAGGGGTGGAGGGACCTTAACCCTTGAGCTCTGCTTAAGTGTCAATTTGTCGATGTGTGGCAGTGTAGGCGGCCCCTAGAAAAAACTATTCCAGAAAAAGATAAACAACGCAGCGGTCCACAAACACCACAAAGCAAACAAAAAAATACCATGTGTAGTTGGTAGCTAGGGTGCCCGGGCTGCCCGCTATACTTTTGAATTTAACGATGCGCAAAAGCAGTAAATGGGCAACCCCCCCCCACCACCCCCCCCCCCATCTTACCAGCCCCCCCCCCCCCCCCCCTGTAAGCGAGGTACCTACCCTTTTAGTGTTAATTACACAAAAAAGCTAATTGCTGGAGTTGCTATCATATGTCATAATGCGTCCATAAAGAAAATGCTACTGTTGCGATGAAACAAGTAAAGTCTTCACATTGCTTAATTTAAGCATAGGTTTCGTTGTGCGGCAGTAGGACCAAAATTGGGCTACTTAATGCAAAAATCTGCGATTCCTCAATAAACAACTCGAAGATCAGTTGACTAGAATAACCTAGCTAAGTTTTAAAGACCCAGATTTGGTATTCATAACGTTGGTGCCATATGGCCCTTCCAGGTATGAAACGGTTAAAACCTTTAGCAACACCTTTGTACCCAAAATCAAACCTTTTGTGCTGCAATGCGTACGCTATTCTACGCTACAGCTTACTTTTCGCAGTGCTGCGCTATGTTAAGCATCTCGCTGTTGAAAAATTTTACCTAGTTTACCTAGTTTTGAAAAACTAGGTGGTAGTAAAAACAAAACTAGGTAAAAGTAAAACTAGGTGGCCGAAAATGAAACTAGGTAGGGTACCTAGTTAGTACTTTTACCTAGTTTTAAAAAACTAGGTACTTAAGTAAACTAGGTACTTTTATCTAGTATATATTACCACCACTACCTGTCACATTTGCAAAGACGTTTTGTTTTAGACTTTGACGTTAACGTTAAATTGACGTTAACGTTAAGGCTACTCACAGGTGCCTTTAACGTTTAACTTCACGTTACTCGACGTCTAACTTCCATTGCGAATAGGTGCAGAGTCAATCAACGCCGCATTACGTACATTTGCAGCAAAGGCAAACCGTTGGATAAGTATTTTCACGGTTGACTTTTTTCAATTCAATTTTGCAGTCATTACAAAAAGTGTGTTTCTGTCGTATCGGTTAGTGTCGGAAGTTATTGGAGTTAATTTGTGGACTTTTGTTGCGAGCGATTTTGTAAATTGGCACTGATTTGAAGTGGAATTATCTTATTATTATGTTATATGCCATTATGTTTTCAGAGGAAAGTTAGGCCAGAGTTTTGTTACACAGAACACTATTGTATAATATGTAAGAATGTTATGCATGATTTAGATTATTGAAAGAAATGGAAAAAAAAGGTTGCATTTTTACACCCTCAAAGGCTGACGGCATATTTGTCTCTTTGGTCGACCTTTGGGCGTTGGGCAAACTGTTCGATTTATTGTAAAGGGGGGAGTTGCTTCGATTTATATATGTGATTTAGTTATTATCCGACCCATTTTCATATTGTGTTACCTAACTGTTTAGAATTGTAATTGAGTTTTAGAACAGCTTTTTGAACAGTTTAATAACTGCTTGAATTTATGGAATGGTGTTTCAATGATATCAACTACATATGTTAGCGTAACACTGTAAACTAGAAAAATTTGTTCAAGTTTTTTGTTTTTAAATTTCAGTTGGATTTTTTTCCCCCCTCCTCACGTTACCGATGTGTAAATAAGTGTACATCAATAACTTCGCTCATATAGCTTTTCTGATGTTAAACTGATAATTAAATTAAATTAATTAATTAGTGTAAATGATGTTATAAGGTACAATATTCTAGTTAATATAAATTTTAGATAAAAAATCTATAGACAGAATTGTTGGTGTTTTTTGTATCGCACTTATTTGTTAGCAATTTTCGTGCTATTCTGTAATTTTTACGCGGCATCTGATTTGTTTTTTTGCAGTTGAACTCATTTACTTTGTGAATTTCAGGGACTTGATAGCTCAAGGTCAGAAGAGCTGATGATAATAAATCGCTGGCGAAGAAAAGTATTAAGGGAGTACTGGTAAATTATTAAAATAATCACTTAACTTGTTTGGACTTTGGAGGTAGTTATTAAGTTATAGATTTATGTAAAACTAGATTCAGTAGTTTATATTTAGCTGTATTTCGCGAATACTACTGAAGTTTAACAATTTAACATCGCTATATGTCGAAGGACACCTCGCAGCTAATTACGCCAAAAAAATTTCCCATGCTATCATACATGAATTGAGTCAAAATTTTTGTGGGGTACACTCTCCGACCGAAAAAGTCGCTTTCCCCTGGTTGACCAAAACTATCCTAATTTTTTGCAATCTAAAAAATTGCCAACTTTTTGCAAAAATATTTTTACACACTTTGGTTTGATTTCTTGAACCGTCTTCTTGTAATGTAGCCCACTGATTCCGTTTTGGATGATTTAGGGTTAGGGTCAACTCATTCCAAGAGTCATTATAAGATGTAAGCTTGGGCTCCAGTGTGTGGAGGGGGTAATATGGTCTGATTAGTGGACTTTTTTGGAGATAATATTCGCAGGTTATCTTCTGTCATACTCTTCTTATTATGTACTCTTCTTGAAGGTGTATGTCCATTTCAGCTTGTTAGGCATCCATATATGAAATGCAAACTCCATAAAACGTTTCTTGTATGCTATTGTAGTTTTGTAGTTTATTAGAACAAGAGTGTCTGTCAAATTAGCTTACATTGTTTAGCGCTATGGAGTTTACATGTGTATTGTCAAGTTGACGCAAAACCTTATTGTTGCCTTAATATTGTGTTTCGCCGTTCTAACTTGCCTGTTATAACCTAAAGTATTTTTGACTAGGGGTTTTGAATTTTCCTGTTCAATGAATTCTGATGTAAAACTTTCGTTCTATTTCTGTAAAGCGTACAAAAGTTTTAGGGTTCAAGTCTCTAGTGTTTAGTTTAGACCTCCCCTCCTATTTCGCATGATGTAGAAGTGTAATAAGGTACGGTTATGTATCAGAAAATTTCACAGTTATATTGAGGCAAATTATATACAGTCGGTATTCGGCTTCTATTGAGTTACATTACAATATGTCAACTCAGTTACCGCATACAAAAATTTATACGTATTACACGCATGAAAGCGTAAAAGTTGATTTTTTTCTTTGACTTGAATCCATGTTTTGTGTTATATATTTTTTCTTTATTCTTTTTCGCATACTACAGAAGCGGAGAATTTTGTGAACTTAAATTACGCCTGTTCGCATTGGAAATTTTCATATTATTATTTCTGTATTGTCGCTTTTGTCCGCTATTTATTATTTATGCTTTAGCGCAAATTTTTTGGTAGATTTTTTGTTGTCTGAAAGACATTGTATTATTGAAACTTTGCTTGAGAAAACTTTAATAATTTTTTATTGTACCAAGAAGAATAGAAGATTCAGGCGTCACTTTCTCGCTTAGTAATTTTATTAAAAACTTTACAAAGACTATTTGTTATGTAACTGCATTATGTCGATACAATAATACAGTAATGGTTTGTGGACAAAAAATTGTTGGATAATATAGGAGCCGTTGTTTGTGCTTCAATGATGTTGCGAGAATATTGCTACCGTATGCTACTGTACTGTGGAATAATCACATGAAAGTTTTATAGAAGCTGATAACAAATCGTTTTGTTTTTACGCGGCGGCCTCAGCCGCCGCGTATATACTATAGTGCAAACGTGTGCGCCAAGAGCACACAAATGCACCTATTCTAGTGTTAAACTGCTGCTAGGTCAGCAATTAACACTCTTTGTGTGAGCGTGTGTGTCTAGATCGTGTGTGTACGTATGATTAACTGCCTGCTCAGTGCTCTCATTTACGTCTGTTCAGTGCTAACAACTTTTGCTTGCATAAAACAGTTTATAACGAAACCTGTCGCAGCTATGTTTCGTGGAATGTTCATTAGTGCGTCTGAAGTAAGAAATTTTCAACTAGTCCAGAGGACATGGCAACGTTGCCCAGTGGCGGTTACGGAGTCCAGTCCATCTATGGAGTATGGACGCCGTTCGCTACAAAACATCAGCTGAGCCGGCCTAGCTTACATCAGCTGACTAGCACACGATGAGCGTGTGAGTTGTTTAGCTGCTGTAAAATGTTAGATGTAACTCGTAGAAAAAGGCTATTATGTACGATTTTGCAATACAATGATCAATTTCGAACTTAAACTTTTCACGTTGCATCTATTATGTACATAATCTATTATGTAGTTAATCAAAATTTAAGCAAAACTGACCCTCCATAAATTTTTTCTGATGGAGACATTTTTGGTTATTACTGGATACACTGTTGGCTAAAGTTTAACACTGAAGTAATAGTACTTGGCAAGTTTTTTAGATATGGTCGCTTCGAAAATTTTTAAGTGCCGCGTTTTATATTCGAAGAATATCCTCAGCACTGCAAGCAACTCGCAACGCAGTCTATCTAAAAAGTTTAACCTTACTCGCAAAACGTGCTTGTTCGTATTCTGGAAGAGGGAGTAACAAGCAAGAATTGCAAAGCCAAGTTTATACTTATTCTTCAGAACACAGGGACAGAGACAAGGACAAATTTCGGTCAGCTGCTGTGAAAACTTGACAAATGCGTTTGAGCTAATTATTTGTATTCGGTCCAGATGGGATCTCAATTATCGTCATGCACAAAATTGGCATGTTTGGCTACGCAGTTTTTCTAAAATTGCTTTGGGACCAAATGATAGGGACAAGGACAAAGACAAGTATGAACCGGGCTTAAGAGTCCCTTTAGCCTGAATGAGTTTTGACCAATTCGAGGGGTGCTGCCAGAGCGGACCGTGACCTCCAAAAAGGGGGGGGATACGGCATAAACTTATTCTACCTTATTTGACTTTTTTTGCTAAATTCACAAACTGCGTTACAAATTGTGGTCAACCCTCGGCAACGCTGTTTATATACATGAATATACATATATACGTCTCGAAAAACAATGGCGTACTTTAAAAAAATTTGGGGGAATGATTTTTTTGTAATGAGTTAAAGTGCACTATTTAGCAATTTTAATACTTAAATTCGCGTTGACAAACTGCAAATAACTAAGCCACAAACAGCGGGGGTGTGGGGGCGGCAGCCCCCAGAAAAAATTGGAGATTTTTCAATTTTTAGACCAAATTTGCTCAACTGGAGACGTACCAGAATTTTTTCCGACAAGAAAATTTAAACAATAGATCATATCTGACAAAGTATTGTGAATGCAGCATAATGTACTCGCGTAGACACCCATAGGCTTTGATGAAAGATGATAATACAGAATACTAAACCACAGAGTTGCAGGGGTCTAAGGGCGGTAGCCCCCAGAAAAAATATTCGAGACTTTAGACATTTTTAAGCCAAATTTGCTCAATCGATGACCTATCGGGATCTTTCGTGTATTTAGTGTGGTAGACAAGTATATAACTGCAGTACATTGTACAATAGTACGATGTATATACACGTGTAAAGGCTTTGGCTAAAGATAATAATAAGGAAGAGTAAGCCAGATCGGCTTCTAGGGACGGGGCGGGTCTTAAAACACGTCATTTTTTTAAATGACTTGGTATGTACAAGGCTAGATTAGTCAAAATGACCGTACAATAACAAGACTCCCTTTAACAAATGCAGAAATGTTTTATTTAATAGTAACCACTAATGGGTACTTCACGCAATGTGGAACATGTAACAGCAGTAGCGATATGAAACAGCGAAGCGAAATTAACTAAGCTCGTTGGTTCCGGAGGCGAGTAGCCTCCGGAGAAATTTTATCAATTTTTAGGCCAAATTTCGTCAATTTACGGTTATTTTTGATAAGCGGTTGCAAAAAAGTTTTCTTTGCTCAGGGGGGATATATCCCCTGTATCCCCCCACCGTCCGCCCTTGGGTGCTGCTGTTGTAGCGCATTGCGACTTTGGTTTTAAGGAGTTGTCAAGTAAAAATTATATAATATTGACTCGGTTAATATCGCCACGCTTACATATGTACCTATTCTTTCCGTATATAAACCACATTTCAGACGAGAGCCCAAATTGTTCTATGAGACATGCCATGCGACATCCCATGGAATGTCGCATGCGATGTACTTAAAATGTGCCATCGTAGAGTATCGTGTGAAAAAGGATTAAAATCTTACTATTGGAACTTCGATCGTATGGGTATATTTCTCATTGCCCTTTTTTTCGCTTTGATGACTTTTACGGAAAATATAGTGATCGATATGTCATGATACGATACGTGTTGAACTTCAATACATAGTTGATCGTTTACATTGTCTCATTACATATATGGAACCAATTTCGCTAAAATAATTTCGAATGCCTTTAGTAGTTTCATAATATGTCTAATATAAATTGAAGTGGTTTGTTATTTTTTATTTTATATCTTTTTATACAGATTTTTTCTCAACTCATTTTTGAAGAATAATACTCTTTATAGTTTGTGTAACATATTAACAGTTCGTGTAACTTTTGTGTAACTGATCGGAAATCTAGTTATCGGCAATGACTTAAAAAGCCTTTTGTCGTAGAAGGTACATACATACATTACATACATGAGTGTAAAAGTTTTATTTAGTGATTTTAGAATATTTTTTGCATCATTGTTTGCCGTTTACTCGTAAATTCGACAGTACTTTTTGTCTGAAAAAGGGAAGAACATCCAAAGGATTTTTAAGGGAAAATGAATTCCAGTTTTGTTATTAGACAAAAATATCTATTATATTAAATTGCTGAATTTTTGTGCAACAGGGGTTCACTTTGAACAATGAGAAAAAAGTTTAAAGCGACCAAACTCATAGTGACTCGATAGGGGGGGTACTCAGTGATTCTAAGCTTTTAATGTCGTACAACAGAAAAATTAAATTAAAAAAATTGTTTGCATTTCTGTGTTTATGATTTAACTGCATTTTATTATTTAAAAATAGATAGGGTTTATTTTTGACCCCCTCTTTCGGTGTTCGAAATCGACCCTATTGTACGCAAATATGCGCATTCTATATTGGGTATATACTGGCTTTGTATGAAAACAACGTACAGTCAGGATCTATTGTTGGGCTCAGTCATATTAAAAAGGACGAAGCTATGAAGAGAATAGAGATATTTATATTTTTGGAATAACCGTGGATGTAATTTTGAACAATAACATTTTTATTGTGAACAATAAGCTGTTATTATGGGATGCTATATATTGTTGTTACTATATATGCGTTTTATGAATGTGAATGCTTTTGTAATATGTTAATACCTGTAGGATGGTTTTTGTCTAGTTTATTTATTTAGCTTTGACGTAGTGCTAGTTGTATACGGGGACACTATATTTCTGATATGTAGAGTTAATCTTAAGAAACAGAAGCATATTGTGTAATTGGCAAATACACTAGAAACACCCCTCTAAAATACAAATTTGATGACTTGCTTTAAGTTAAGCCCGGTTCATACTTGTCCTTGTCCTTGTCCTTATCGTTTCGTCCTTAAGCATTTTCAAGAAAGCAAGTATTTTTAAGAAAACTACCTGGCCAAATAACCCAATTTTTTATGGCAACAAAGTGTTTTCAAGTCCAGTTTGCTTGCAAAAAATTACACTAAACGATTCTGTCAATGCTTCGTAACAGCTAACAGAAATTCGTCCCTGTCCCTGTGCCTGTGTTCTTGAGGACAAGTATGAACCGGGCTTTAGAGGGAAAATTGTGTTGAAATAATGAAAATTTGTGTTTGTGATATAAGGGTTGTAGAAAAATTGTCCACGGGTTGTCAAGGGGCCTTATCAAAAATTGGATTTAACGGACTAGATTTAAATTAATTGTGCTGATAGCTCAGCCGGATGAAATGTTGCCATGCATGGCTAACGTACAGTACCTCGGTGTGTGCCAAGGTTCAAGAAATGACGTTTAACTGACGCTGCGTAATTGACGAAATAAAGTTAAATCTAATCCGATAAATCCAATTTTGGCTAAGACCCAAAGTGAGTGTAACGTTTTAGCGTTTATAGTGTAACAATTGTAACTGAAAACCGTGTTATTTGTAATTAATTATTATTACTCTTATTAATTAATTAGTTGTGTTAGTTCATTACTTTCCAGAAGTCTTTTTATATATAATTTATGAATCTGTGAGCCAATGTCATATTGATTTATCTGCCATTGTCTAATTTTATTTTTATTAATTTTGCCTCGCTTACATTTTTCGTGCAAATTGGAATTCTTTGCAGAAGTCTTTTATTTTTCGTTTTTTTGCTCAGTTTTGGAGTATTTTACAGCCATCGGGGACAATTTTTTTGTTTCAAGTTATTTTTTTTGAAATACGACATGGCCCGATTTGTCAATTCAGAATAGGGGGCTTGTCTTTGAATCGTCGAATCTCATGGGGGGGTTGCCTTATTCAGTCCTTGTCCTACACATGTGCCTGTGATTTCTTGTTAGATGTGTTCGATTGATTTCCAAGTTAAACACCTTTTTTGAATCTCAACTATTATGCTGTAAAAATATATCACTGCCCAAGTGTGAGTTCAACCCGCAGAGTGCAAACCTAGTGCAGCGCATTACATCATAACAAATATTGATCATCTGCAGTGTTTATCTTTGAACTATTAGCCTTCAATTGAGCATTCTCTTGTACTGTACTCTGGCTTCAGCATTTATACGTCACTCAAGTATTGTGCACACAAACGGTCATTGCGTACAACGTTTGCGTTCATATTACTTACGTATCGACTGTGCAAATGGAGGGAGGCTTTTTCAAAAACATTCTCAACTGAGCTAAAACGTCAGTTTTTTTGTTACGTCTACTGTTGACCAACTTTTTCTGTCAACAGCTGGGAGCTTGTTAAGTACTATCCTACTAATATAATTCGGTTACGTAATTGAAACGTAGTTGTTGAAGCTCCGGAAAGTTAGGGGTCACTTGGGAGCTACGGAATAAGCTATATATTTTAGCTTTTTTATTTTAATTTAGTATTTATTCTTATTTGAGCTGGCCAGATATGCAGATTAGATGGCTTTAAAATTTTGGTAAATTCATTTTGCCCAGAAATGTGAGGGTAGCGTCCCCCTCATTTTTTTCTTGACTATAAATTTGTATTTGTTCTTTTCTTTGATTCGCATTTATTTATCTAACACCGTTGGGTTGCTACGTTGGCCTTCATTTTTAGACATCCTGCACCTATGATCTTGTTGAAAGTTTTTTAGTTTGTTTCTGCAAAAAATGAACTGTCTCTGCTTTTTTGAGCCTGTTTTTGACAGTAACTTCAGTCAACAAATTGTGTATGACCGGGTCAGATTTTTCTGGACTTGGTGACGTAACTTGAATCAGTTTTTTAGAAGAGTTACTGTTTACGTTAGATGTTTTTTGACTTGCGCATACAGACAGCTGTACAGTACTTCTGTAAAAGCAACGTTGTCTTTTGTACACAGAGGCCATTTTGCTTTGATAGAAATTTTTTTGGTTTCAGTTCAGTCATATGAAAACATCTGATTTTTCCGCAACTGATGACGTAACTCTTGAATTAAGCTTTGAACGTATCTGGAACAGTTTTGAACAAACTTGATTCATTTTGAGGTGAGCACTGGACTTTTTCCTGTTTATGTTGAATGGTTTGTTTTGTTATTAGTATTGTTTTATTGTTTTAAGTTTTACACGATAATTTCTACAAGAGTGTATGAGTATACGCTGTAATATTTAATTTTAAAGTAGGTATCAAATTAAAGTCTGACCAAAAACTGTGGAATCTGACCAAAAAATGCTGAACACTGAAACAAAACAAAGCATGCGATTTCCGAAAAGAACAAATTCCATCAAGGGCCTATTCCTTTACCGGATTAAACGGACTGGACTTATTTTAGTCCGCTGTTTTGGAATGACAAATCGGACTAAACGGACTAAACGAGTTTAAATAAGTCAGCGGCTTAATTTTAGTCTGACCACATTCCAAAACTACCACTGGACTAAACGGACTTAACATGTACGCTTAACATTAGCGTGCATAGTTAAGTCCGTTTAGTCCGACTAAAAAGCAGCGCGCTTGAAGTTAAGTCTGTTTAATCCGGAGGTTTTGGAATGGCATTTTTAAGCTTAATTTTTAAACCATTTAGTCCGATTATAATAAACCCTTTAATCCGGTAAAGGAATAGGCCCCATGAGTACAACGAATAGTTGCTACATAAATCACGCCACCTGTTTTCTCCCAGTGTTCCACAGTTTTTGATCACACTCAGTTTTAGAACAACTTGTTAATCACAATTTTGTTTGCTGCTCAGTGCATCAGCAATTAAATTTATGTTGTACTCTGTTAGTTGTATTACATATTGTGCGCAGTGGCTGGGATTCACAAAATCTGGGTTGGATTTAACAAAGGTGGTTTTATAATACCATTGTTTTACGTACATTTTTTATGATTAGCACATGATTTTATTACGACATATCCCTTGATTCGTTACGAATTTCGTAGATTTTCTTAAACCATGGTTTTAGTTTAGTTGAAATTTCAAACCTACAGCACAGCAAGTCTAACTATGTAACTACCTATGTAATAGTGATGTGGATCGGATCGGATCGGTGCAAAATTTTGATGCCGATCCGATCCAGCTGCTTGATTGGCGATACGATCCGATTCAAATTGCATAACCTTAATGAAAGCTAAAAAATATTTTTTTTAGAAATTATTGCCAAGTATATATAACTTATTGTAATAAGTGTATTGTTAAAAACAATAACTGAGCTTGTAAATGATAAGATACCATTTTTGCCATGAGAGATTGTAGTTCAAAACTCCAACGACCAAAAATTTGGGTCACTGAGACCCCTGCCGTTACAACGCTCAACATTTGTGTTATGTCGCAAGATTGTTTTTGTGTGCGAAGATTAAGATAACAGATGTCTAAACTGACACATTTCAGCACGTGTCTTCACGCGACTTCAATGATGAGAAACCTCCCTCCATGTAGGAGAGGTGGAGATATAAACCTTGTATAAACTGTATACTTCTTTTAATATAAAAGCCGATATTTGGATAATTTGAGTAGTAGTCAGACTTTTTGCGTTTAACTGATCGCTCAAAAATATTTTAAAATAACGTTAAATTTTGTCAAATTACGAAATTTTGGGCTTGAGACTCGAGACCCAAACTTTATACTACCGATCCGGATCGCCGATCCGAAATTTTAAAGCCGATCCGATGCGGCAAGTTCAGCGATCCGATCCGATCCGACCCGATCGTAGCGAATCAGGCAATATTTCACAATGAAATCATGTGCAAATCATATGAAACTGTATGTAAAGCCATGGCTTTATAAAACCACCTTTGTGAAATCTACCCCTGGTCGTTAGACTCGGTCTTTTAGACGTTCTTTTACAATAAATTCAAACATCGTAGTGAAGCATTCCATATGTATTTGATAGGATTATTGTCTTCGACTTAGACTGGGTTTACGTTAAACACCTTACGTTAATGAGTTAGAATGAGCATGATCAGGACTAAAGTAGATAGAACTATCGCAGATACTAAAAGTAGAAGCACGTCTTGCATGATTATCTAAGGGCCAATTCCTTTACCGGACTTATTTTAGTCCGAATGGCAAATCGGATAAAACGGACTAAACGAGTTTAAATAAGTCGCTGACGACTTAATTTTAGTCTGATTCCATTCCAAAACCACCACTGGAGTAAACGGATTTAACATGTACGCTCAGGCTCAACATTAGCGTGTATAGTTAAGTCTTTTTAGTTTGATTAAAACGCAGGCCGCTAAAAGTTAAGTCCGTTTAATCCGGAGGTTTTGGATTGGTATTTTTCAGCATAATTTTTAAACAGGTTAGCCTGATTATAACACTTTAATCCAGTAAAGGAATAGGCCCTTAGACAACTTATGAGTTGTTTTTTCAGAATTAGGTTGACAGTTTCAGCATTATATGCATTGAACAGAACAACATACATATCTCAGCCGTAGAGATATTAACTTAATAATTGTGTTTTGAAATGGTATATATCGATAAATTAATCCAATATAGTTTTTTGCAAAATTTTTACTTTTTTAATGATGAAAAATGCAACTAGAAATAACTTTATAGTGAAAGGTTTGTATTTAGTCTTTCATCAATTTCATGTCAGGGCATGTGTCTACCGTTGTGGGCTAGTCGATTTTTCGGTGTTATTACCTGCTTTTTTACCAAATGTTAAAACGTTACCTTCAGCACCTTCGTTTGGTGCAGATATTTTTTTTAAACTAAAAACGTGTGGAAAATTCCGTCGCGACCATCAATGTATATAGTTTTTGAGGGATAATTTCCGCGGATAATGCGCCATCTATTTTGTAAGCTTAAACTTTAAGTTAGTGATTCTTGAAACTTTTTGCTTCTGATTTGACTATTCAAAATGCCGTTAAAAATTTAAATTTTTATAAATAACAAAAATACAATAGTTTTACATATAAATAAATGTTTATGCATAGATGATACGCTCTAAACGGACTTTTTGACCAAGTCATGTGCCAAATCTAGGGCCGCTTTCACCCACACAATTTTTTCCGACCCGCGAAACCTGAAAAAATTGCCCAGCATTTCCAATTCTACAGAATTATTGTTGTCTATTTAGTACTATTCGGTTAAAGTAGCACTGTGGTACAGCTATCATGTACTATTACATAGGAGCTACTAGGAATTTAAACTTCGGCATGCGCTTGAAACGGTGTCTTTAAACACAGGTCAAAGGTGCGACTTTTGCGGTGCGGTTCTGCTAGTGGACGACCCAGAAGCCGCGGGCTGGGTCAAGTCGCGGGTAGAAAAATTTGACCCGCGTCCACTCCTTGGCGTCATACAAGTGTGTGCGTTTTTCTCCTATAGCTTTTTTTACTCAAATTGAGGTCAGCTTTCGGCTCACTTGATCCGCAGCTAGTCGGAAAGCAGCCAGCTATCTTAGTACATTACAACAGTGTATACAGTGGGCATACAGTTTCGCAGTGCACTTATAATAGTTGCGTAATAATACGTAGTGAACTAAACGGCCTCAAGATGGGGTCAGAATTGTGTACAAAAGTTTTGAAAAGTTTTGACGTCACTTACGCCAACAAAGTTTGATTATAGAAGTAGGGTTTGCATAGTGGTCAGATATATTTAAGCATATTTACTGTATAGCTGTATTGTAGGTGGGTGCAGATAGTTGTCCGGTGTTCAGAATAACTTGTAAGTTATTAAGAATCTGAAATCTCGAGGTATATACAGTTATGTCACATATTGTGACATAAGTAAATACATGCAAATGAGGTCAGGGTCAAGTTTGGGAATGTACATTTGCCGAGATTCCGACCTGAGGGGCTGGGGGTGGACCCCCTCCTTACCCGTCCCAATATATGCACTTCTTCCTTACCCGTCCCAATATATGCATCTATGGTCAAGAGTATTAGAAGCTCTATAAGTGTGAGACACTATTATGTACTCTTGCTATTTTGGATCTGGCGACGAAAAGTTTTAGCTACTATTTCAAAGTTAATAGTTCAAGCTTACATGTTTGATGTCTATATGTAACTAATTACTGTGTTTAGCATGATTTAAAAATTTACATAGCTTTTTTTCATCCATCTGAGACATATATTATGGAATTATGCGTGTGAATCTGACAGCAAAAGTGCGCAAAACGAATTGGTATTAAAACATGGAGCGGGCTAAATTAATGCAGATGGGTATTGTGTTTATCCTCAAGGGCAGCCACTGCACAATAAAGAAGGTGCAATCGAGATTCTTGTGCCAATAAAATTTGTTTTTATAAATTTTCATCGCTTTCAACAAACTGAAAACTACTACAGCTTGAACACATGGCATGACTCGAAAGATTTCGTCATCGATTTATTTTTGTCGGTACTAAACATTCCATCTGAGGATTTCTTAGAAAGTACTGTTTCGATTAAATAATTGATCCACACGAGTTAAATGAAAAAATATGAGCTTACGACTATCACTAAACTCTGATGAACAGTTTGGGAAATGCTATGAGTTGGTTATTTTCCAGTTGTTTTTTGTTTTTCCTCGCTTCACGTTAAGTGGCGCTGTTTTGACGCGGCATTACGTAAAACTAGTTTTTGGCACGCGAATCTGAGAGCTAGCATTTCCGTATTCTTGCCACAGCTTTGTAAGCTGACTTTACGTACGGTCTCAGCTGTTGGGTGAACTGTATATGCGTACTGTAAGCTGTTACGTATGCACTTTACTGCAAATAAGTTACTGTGAAAATAGTGGGAGGGGGCGCTTTGAAGAAAACAGTTCACGTTTTTTAACATCACCCCGTAGGCCCTGTAAACTACAGTATGGTTGATCAGGTTAAACATATTTGTAATCATATGGGGCAAAAAACACCTATAATAAGGGGGTTTGCGACGCCCCCCTTATTTTTTACCTGTGTTTACGATAGCTTTAGTAGTAAGTGCGCCTTTTATTGAGGCTAGGCGTTATAGAGTAGTCAGTTTAACGTTACGTATTATATTACTGTAAGCTGTAGTCCTCAGCTGACTGTTAGCGAAAACTTGAGTTTTTATAGTTCCTTTTATTCGTTTTAAATTAATCTGTTTTTCTTTTTTTAAATTATCATTTATTATATATTCTCTAACCGATGCTGATTATTGTTATTATTGCTGGGTCCTTATACCCGTTTATTCTCCTTGCGTTATATATTTCTATGCGTAGTTCTACATTGGGTAGGTTGCGAAGCTTTTTAAAAAGTTAAAAAGCTGACAAGTTAAGTTTTGTACAGAGGCAGTCTTTATTGAGTTGGGAGTATTTTTCAGTATACGATTTTGTATGATGAGCGTAGAAAGCAGAGAACCAAGTCAAAATACCAAGGGTGGTTTTCACAAACGTGGGTTTGCTAAACCATAGATGTACGCACGTTGTCATATGATTTGCACATAATTTCAGTACGAAATATTGCCTGATTCGTTACGAATATCGTAGATTTTCTCAAACCGTAATCTTGGCTCTGTTTAAGGTCATTCCCTTGAGCTGGAAATTGTGCGGTGATTGTTTTTGTTCGCTTAAGGTGATGGTTCCAGAATAGCAGTTTATTTTCAATTTTCAAAGCCCTTTTTCAAAACAACCAGTACAGCAGCAATAAAATTACTACAATTTTTCGAAACAAGACTCAAAACTGTCCGCTACCACGTTTAAATCATTGATAAAATCCCACGTTAAGACTAGTTACTCCATTGGCTTACAGTTACGTAAGCCAAAACCATGCTATTTTACACCAAATGCTCTGGATGTTTTTTGGTGTAGCTTAAGAAAATCGTAGCCTCTTTACTCATAGTGCATGGATTTGTCTGAAAAACTGGGTCACTGCGATTATGGAACTACCACCTTAATTCATTCCATTTTCTATTTTAGAATAGCCAAGTGACTGCCCAACCCGTATGTGATTTGTGATTGGCTGTGATTTGTGGGCACGTGATCTGGATGGCACATCGTTGGCGAATCAGAAAGACGATTTGACGACGATTGGTCAGTCGGTTTTTTGTTAGGCTCACAATTATATGAAAGTCTTTTAAAATTACGGGTCATTTGAACTACAGAAATAAGAAATAAGAAAATCGAAATAAGCTTCTGCTAAATTGATTGGTTTTAGTTGTGTTTCTCTCTCCAATGGTCATTGGTTCTTATCAGCTGTCGCGATTTCGTCACAAAGGTTTTTTACCCATTTCTTAATTGTTTCAGTCATTTTTTCATTGTCATTTTCCCCTTGCATCAACACTTGTAACGTGGTTAATCACAGCATTAAAAATGACTGCATCGGGCCCTCAGGGCTTGGCTTGACAACAAAAACGGGAATAATAGTAGTTTTATTGTTTGCCGAAGACAATCAGATCAAATTTATTACTAACAACAGATTGGTATTTTTTGCACGCTATAAAACTGGTCTGGCGGACATTTTTTGCCCCCTAAAAATAGCTGATTCCTATCTTGAGCGTTTTCTCTGTTTTAAACGATACTATATTGATATCATTTACTTTTTTCGATTCAATTTCAACATTTTTATCTTTCCTTTGTTTTAAAAAGGGGTGGAGCTGTCATTAAGTTGTCCTTTACGATCGTTTTTTTTAATTACAGTGGAATTTTCAGACCCTAGGTAGAGAATAATGCAGATTTTATAAAAAATGTATTCTAATTGTTTTAATTTCTTTTGTTATTTTGTGAAGAGAAAAAATGTAGGCAAATAGAATTTTGACATTCAGTTGATTTACAGTTTGAAACTGGTAAATGTAATTTTATATATAATGTTATATAATCATATATAATTGTTTTAGTAGTTTCTCTTATTTCTGTTTAACATTGTTTACGCCTGCGCAGTACGCAATGAAACAACGAAAATTTTTTGTACCAATTATTTTAAAGCAATAATTTTTACTAAAACAAAACTGCGGGAAAGTTTACTGTAGAAAAAGAATGCAATCGTTAGGCCATAGTTGCATGATTCACCGACAGTTTAAGGGTATGTACTGTATTCGGTAAGGGAGTTTCTGAATTTTATATATACTAGCGATTATTTTTTATATTTTTACAAATGTTGTCTTTTTGAACGCAGTTTAAGGTTAACCCTCGATCCTTTGAAATAGAGGTGCCAAAAATTTTTAAGCTCGATGGTCATACATACATAATTCTAGGTTTCGGATAATTCCGCCGCGCCGCCACGGCTCTTTTTTGATGGTCCTTGGAATCATACGTGAAAAGTAGACCTGATAATTGATTTTGTTTGGTTCATCCTGCGTGTCGATAGTGACACTATGACAGAGACATGTTGATAAGCTGCGATCATTAATTCAGAAAACTTTGTTTTGCTGTAATTTTTAGTTTGCAAGCTAAAACTTGACCCCAACATAGGACACTCTTCCCGTTGGCCAGCTTGGCAGTGTGGTAGATGTATAGCACATCAGCGGAACAAAAAGAACCCAAATGGGAACGCTCTCTAATGGGTGCTGTTATCTTCCTAATCGGGTCCGGTAACATATATACCCAAAAGGAAGGAACGTTCTCGGGAGACCGTTTAACGAAGCCTTTAGCCAAAGAGATCGTAAGTAGTACAGGGCAACCATTTCAAAATGGTGGCCCTATACTACATATTACTATCGTAGCAGCCTTTAAGCTCCGCCTACTTTTAAATATGTACTCTTCGTACTACAAATTGTATACGGCTTCACTGACGATGTCAGGCAAATAACCTAATCCGTAATCCGTTTAATCCATGCGAGAAATTGGGCTTTGGCCCATAGCATGTTCCAAATTGGAAGACTTTTTCAGTCACAAAGTCATTACGGTAGTAACACAAAGTTGATGTTGTCAGTTTGTAGAATGTAATTGGTTTTAAAAACAGTGCGCAGACCATGTTTGACCTTAGACTGTTAGATTGAGGCGCTGTTTTAATGTCGAGAGGATCATTTTAATGCATAATAAGGGTTCTCAATAAAAAGTTAAATGCTATCTATCATTGTAGAATCAAAAATTGTTGCGTATGCATCTGTTATTTCTTAGTATATAATCATAATTCTGGTGGCTTACGATTTTAGAGGGGTATCGGGCTTCAAGTTTTCAGTTTTATCAATGACAGAATGTTGTACAGTTTATTAAAAAGCTGGTTTTGGCAATACTGTTTTATTAGGCTAGCCATACGAGTAAGAGCTAAAGTTAAAACTGGCTAGAACCCCCCTTTATGGGTATATTAGTATAAGTTTTGCTTTACTAGGGAGTCTCTAGTAATTTGATGTGTTTTAAATTGCAGACCTTAAACGTAAGACATTATCTTTAGTCTAACCTTAGTTGGTCTTCTCAACAGGTAGTATGTCTATTCGTAGGACCTTTGACAATTATGGTGGTATTTATTTTTTTACAAATAGAACTACAGTTTGTTGTTTTCGTCGTATAAGTCAGTTGGCTGGAATATGTAGTCGTTTTTTAAAATCAGATCGGACGGCAATCTCCGTTTTGTTAAAAAGCTGAGACTCAGAATGGTTTCGGTCTGGAGCTTAATTAAAAAATTGAGATTTACCATTTTTTAACATTCTCTTTTTTTCCATTTTACAAAAATTATCACAATAATAATCCCTAGTTTGTTCAAAAAATTTCAGGCACATGACAACCACGCAGAAAAGTCAGAAAGTTTCAAAAAGCTTAGTGTCCGACGCTATTTTAGATACATAGTCGTACCACAGGTTTTGAACCTTCTATTCGTTCAAAACTCATCTGCTTAGCTGCGTGTCTGAATGTTCTGCATGTATTAATCGCCAATTGTCAGTCTTTTTCTGGAGACCGCAATGGTTAGATCTTTCTTGTGAAATTCTGGTCATTTTTGTTCAATTTTTTTCATAATATTTTTGTATATTAACTGTTTTTTATTAATGTTATACTTTTAACTTGCAGTTGTAGTCATAAACAAGTTTGTGTTTTTCTTTTTTTCCTTTTTTCCTATTCAAACTCACACATACTCGGTAACCTTTCTAGCAGTAAGCTTTACCATTCGGCGTACTTACGTTCGTGGTTCGTATTTATAATTTTGTGGTCATTTTGGAGCGTAATTTTGTAGGAAGTTCGCTGCAAAAGTTAATTTTACGGCCTTAGACAAAGCCTGGTTGCATTTTATCAGGAGTTTGACTGTTTTGTCCGTCTACTAGTAACTCGGAAATTATTTATTCGTTTTGTTTATCGGCGAAATTTGAAGGTCACTGGTCAGCAAGCCGACTTATTTTGTCCTTGTGGTTTGTTGCTGTCAAATTATGGTCATTATTACAATAGTGAAGGGTCTGTAGTAATAGTACTGATTATGAACAAACTTAACCAACCGGACTCTTTACTTTACACTACTTATTAATTGTCACCAACAGTGTTAGGTGTTGTTTCGTTTATGGTATATATTTGAAGGTAAAGCTACCAATATATAGAGTGATAACGAGACTAATTGGTCAAGTTATAATCGTAACATAATGTATGTATATATATTTCCTGAATAATTATTTACTCGTTTCATACCTCATTCTTTTTAGCCTGCCCTGAAATCAAGCCCAGGCAAGGTTGTATATACATATATTGCAAACAAATAATAGCAAAAACTAAAAATTAGAAGAACTAAGGGCCAATTCCTGAAATGGATTAAACGGGTTAGATTAATTGCCTTTTGTTTGCCTAATAACTTATCTCGATGTTGAGGTAGACTTCTAAAAGTTTCTGCACAAGTTGGAGGTGCTACGAATAATTTCTATAGCAAATTTCGTATGAATTAATAAACAATGTCATGAGTTATTGGCAAAACAAATTTTAATCTAATCCGATTAATCCATTTTAGGAATTGGCCCTAAGAAAGAATGGTTTTTAATGAGTGGTTAATTGGTTGCGCTATTTAATTGCCTCTTTAAGGCCTGTTCATACTTGTTCTTGCCCCTATCGTTTTGTCCTTAAGTAATTCGAGGAAAATAATGTGACTTAAGGTGGTAGTGTCGCCAAAGCAGTTTTGCTCATGGCCTGCAAAATGAGAACATTTTGCTTTGAAATTGTACGTTCACTGAGAAACTAGTGAAATGCCATAAGGTGTCAAATAAATACTGCCGGGCACTAGATTACCAATATCTACCAATATTTTTAACCAATCACCATTTGTGAGCCAGACATCACACAATAGAGACATAAAAGTTCAAAAAATCAAGCCAGATATCAGATTGGCCAGCTTCTGAAGTACATGAAATGTTTTGACGCACAATTTTTTGCCACAATTAAGAAAAATGAAAGCTGAAGGTTCGTTTTTCTTTTGATTTCAAAATTAAAGTCTAAATTTTTTGCAAATTATCATTATTGCTGTGAGTACTTTATAGGTTACGCACAGTTTCACAGTTCAAACAGGCATTACTTCACAACCACTCAAGCAATTTGCACTAAATTTCGTGTGCATAAACTAGAGCATATGTGCTTTTATTTTTTGTAAAAAATCTAAACAAAAAGTTTTTTAATATTGACGAAATTATCGAATGTGAATAGGTTTTCAAAACGTCATTTTCCCGACTTTGCGAGTTCACTGCTAGCTGTATGCTGCCTCAATTTTGCTGAAACTTGGCAAAAATATTTGCCTTGAAACATATTTTAAGAATTTATAAAGAACAATGACCTATCTTTCAAGTTTTAAAAAGTTTAACCTATCTTTCTAAAAAAGTTTTATAGTCGCGCAAAATCGACTGCTTTCGCGACACTACCCCCTTAAATGACCTAACTTTTTATGTGAAGAAAGTATTGCTGGAAGTCCAGTTTGCAGGCAAAAACTTAGACAAAACGATTCTCTGAATACTTCGTAATAGCTGACAGAAATTTGTTCTTGTCCCTGTCCCTACATATGTTATTAAGGACAAGTATAAACCGGGTTTAAGAATGGTACATATGTACTGGTTTTTTGTTGTGTAAATGTAACAGGATATAACTTGAACCATGTATTGTAACTTGAATTTTTCAGCCTTTTTTCTGGAAAATAATTCTATTGCAATCTTCATTCAGCATGTTACTCCCGATATTATAATAGTTGAGAAATACAGCAACATATGTAATTTTGTTCCTCCTGCTCTTTTAATCATTTTTATCCTTAGTTGTTCTTAGTTGAAACTCTAAGCCTCTCCCGGCCGCAATATGAGTGATGTTCTTTTTCACACTTCAAAATAATAATGCCTATGGGGATAATATAATTGTGGTGACACGCACAACTGACAGACCCACCGACTATAATGACAAGAACCGCGGCATATAAGTACTAATGAGTGTGAGTTGAAACTTTGGCCTTCAGTCACAAACTATTGACTGAGTTATGGAACTCACGTGATTTTTGTAATGCATAAGGTTCGAGGAACAAAATAGTCTTATCAAAAGTAAATACCAATAAAAGTGCGTGAGGCTTTTCTAGGCTTGTGAATATATAATATATAACACGACTGTTATTAACGAAAAAATATCATCGAACTACGATTTAGCCTAAAAACTGGTCGTTAGTCTTCTGGAAAGTTTAGAACATTTTTTAGAGTTTTGCTTGTTTTTTAAATATAAGCCAAAAAGTAGCAAAGGTTAATTCTTGAGCTACATACAAGCACTGTAACAGGGCTCACTAATCCTCTCAAAGTTTATACGCTTGATGTTACCAGCGAAAAGTGCCTCTCGCAACGGATTTAGGTTATGTTCACTTATGTGTTTTTTTCAAAGATATATATATATATATATATATATATATATATATATATATATATATATATATATATATATATATATATATATATATATATATATATATATATATATATATATATATATATATATATATATATATATATATATATATATATTAGACATTGGTGTGATAAAAACGGTGAGCTTTCTAATATCGAATAAAGATTAAATTGATGACATAAGCTAAGTATCTCCCGCTACAAGTAGAAAATGTTGCAAAATGACCTCAAGTTGGAATGGGTGATCACCGATCAAGCTAACGATAACAATTACATAACCTGTTGACAGCTTAAAAATTTAGAGCCCTGCCCAATTTGTGTTGGGTTGATCTTTTCAACTAACCATTCACGTCTATCTAGCTTATAGCCTTAGCTTGTACGTATAAGTACTTTCCCCTCCATTAAGTGTCAAGCCTCTACCTATTATTCCCCGATGGGTTACGATCAAGTATAATTGTTTGTCAGGTTAGGACAGTGTTTGAGTAAAGTACTGGCTAGCGTTCGGCTCATTAGGGCCCGGCTTAATATGTAGGAAGGGTTCCTTGCCGCCTCTGAAAGTTGGAGCAATAGTTCACGCCGTCTTACAAAACAGGAGGGCCGTCCGCTGTTCTGAGCTGTATTTGAATTTTGATTAGAAAAGGAGGAGTCCTCCTTTTAGCTGGCGCGTAGCTTGTCGCAGGCTGTATATATTTTGCTTCATTCTTGAGTTAAATAATGCTGGAGCACGTAAGAAAGAATTATATAGAAGAATGCTAATTTTGTGCCCATTTAATGACTACTTTTCTTGTATATAATGGGTCTCCGATCAATGACACACGCTCACAAACTTATCCTATTCTCTTCTACTTCTGTTAGGAAGCAGCCGACCCTTATTAGCTATTCTTTGCCTGCTCATTTTGACAGTTTACTGCTTGTTTTTTGCTGCTGCGGCTGCTCTTGCATCGATTATGACGCAAACTGATGTTTATTTCGATTTTGCTATTTGTTGATAATCAGGTACACACTGTCATATGATGATACCATTAATTCTTCAACGGTCATTTTTTGAATTTAAACTCAACAAACGTGTGAACGTAATCAAGTATATATAAGCGCCATGCCCAAGCTGCACTAATCTGAGGACTGATGTGTCTGAGTTCAAGACGTAGAGTGTTTAGTGATTAAGTTAAGTATTAAATATCAAGTATTCAGTGGACGTTGGTACGACTTCGAATCCTACTGGCTTCTTTGACTGGTGTTGCCCCTTTGGCCCGGTCTAATACTCTTCCTTGTCCTTATCCGTATTGTCTTGTCCTCAAGCAATTCCATGAAAACTGCCAACTGCCTTGCTAAATAAGCCAACTTGTCACATAAATAAAGTTAGAGTCACTTGCAGATCGTATGCAAAAACTTAGCCAAAACGCTTGCGTCAATTCTTCACAGCAGCTGACCAAAATCTGTCCTTGTCCTTGTCCCTGTGTCCTTAAGGACAAGTATGAACCGGGCTTCTGCTTAGCACATTTTTACAAACACTAATCCGTATTCACCCAACGGGCTAATCTCCGTTCAGGGTAATTCTGTGTCGCCATTTATCCCCAGACCCATACGATGTCTCCATTGGTTTCTGTTTGTCGCCAAATCGTTCACAATGTCAGACCAGACCAATCTATTGTGGTGGTTGGTAGTCGGTACGCATGACATTTTTCAGATCAGCGTAAACAGCATCGACTGTTTTTTTCTGCATCAATCAGCGTCGTTTGCAGTTTTGCCGAGTTAATGAGAAATGAGCATATTGATGGGATGCATTCGCATTAAGCCCGGTTCATACTTGTCTCTGAGAACATAGGAACAGGGACAAAAACCATTTTCAGTCAGCTGTTGTGTGAAGTATTCAACGAGTTGTTTCGTCTCATACTTGACAGACAAACTGGGCTTGAGCCCATCTTTCTTCACGCCGAAAAATGTGGCTCATTTGGCTTCTGGGAACAAGACAAGACAAGCTTAAGGACAAGTATGAACCCGGACTTTAATGACCAAGTGTATAAGTATGTATGTATTACGTAAACATAAGATAGTGGACCGAGATGGACCCTTCAGTTCTTCACACAGCATTTTTATATTAATAATATGTTTACTTAATCTTCCCCGTAGTCGAATCAGAATCAGGTTAAATCTCTGACGTTAGCTAGCCTATGCCTAAGCCTAATCTGCAATAATTGGGTAACACTTATTCTCACAGAACTTCAGTAACATATGGTGAATTAAATTAAATGCGGTTTGATTATTTAAAATACGTTACCATAACATATCAAAAACAGTCCTCTTATGGTAATTTTTTTGGCAAATCATGACTGCATTTGGCATAAGACTGTTTTCTTCCATCACCTGATTTCTCATTAAAACGTATGCTGAGAAACAAAAAATACATGCGGGGCATTCGAAGTTAGATTGAACCTGAACCTGAACTGCTCTTAACTGCACAGAAAGACAGTAAAATACCTTGCTGATATAGGACTCAAGATAAACAACTAAACCAAAAATAGGCACAAAAACGCTTATAACACATAGATAAATGCGCAATATAATATGATTAGGAATACTTAAGTCGGTTATTTTTTGTATAATAGTTGGTGTAATTACTGTTGCGGTGGACTGTACCAAATCGGATTGACTTAAGTCTGAGCTGGAGCTAAACTCCAGTGTAATCGATTTAGTTAAGTCACAGCTAAACCTTAGTTTTCAATTAAATCTTAAACGGCAACTGAGCTAATCTTCATTGGTGCAGCGGACTTTAAGTCGGAGCTATGTAAATTGGTTTAAGCTAATCGTCAGTTAATTAAGTTAATTTGGTGCAGTGCACTGTTGGTATAACATGAAATTGTTGTATTTATATATTTAATTGATCAATGTGCCAATGTCTACTTATTGGTAACTAATACTTACATATGTACAATTGATGTATATGATATCTACAAATAACATTCATATTCCTATTTTTTATTGTATATTGACAGGTGATAAGCAATTTTTCTCTATAAGTTACAAAAGAATTCTTTTTTAATTTCTTTCCACTATTGTTTTTTTATTGTTATCATTTTTGTTTTAAAATGATACTGTTCGGCTGACGAGTGTTTCCAAACGGGCGCGCCTTTCTGAATTCCGTCTTATCTTGATTACCTTGGCCTTTTCTTTTATCACCTATTGTGATCGTCCGTTTGTTGTCGCTGCACTCTTGATTAATTTCATATCAATTATTGCTAGACTTAGTTTGATATCGGAGGGGGGGGGTTAGTGACGTTTTAAACGATATTAACTAGTAGGTGTGTTTATTTAGTTTGTTTTAGCAAAAGTTAGTCTCCACTATTATGTAAGATTGTTCTTGGAAAAAGAATATATAATTATCGGGGATGGAATATATATTATATATAGGCTATGACTATCCACTATTAAATTTCTTTTTTGTGATATTGTTTTCAAGTTTTACTCGATTCTGGCTTGATTACTGATAAAATAAGATTTTATTACTAGTAACGTATATACACTTAATCTTATTGTTATATGTTTTATTTATCTATTTGTGTTAGTTTTTATAATTCTATTATCTTTCCCTCTATTTTTTGCACATTTGTACACTAAACACTGTACATAAGCTTTCACTTGCCGTTTAATATTATCAATAATGATAATTTAAGTACACAGTTCAGTAATAACTGTCAGAGTAACTTTAAATGCGGTCTATTAATATATCACTTTTATCAACAATGCAGAATCAAATCTCTAGGCACCTTTTTTCTACAGTAATTTTAGTCTAGCCTCACTGTAAAGGTTAGGAGACATTGTTTTAAACTATCAAAATTCCCTCTAGGGTAAAGTTCGGCAATGCATTGAAAGAAGTTTGACTAATTTAGGGGTTTTATTTTAATCGCTACTTATTTTCGGTTTCTTTGAGGTTGTTTTCTTTAAACAAGTTAGCGAAACCTTTGTTTGTGTCTTTGTTGTTGTTGATTTGTTTGATTTGTTGATTTACTATTTTGTAAGTGGTTATTACAGTATCTATAATAGTTATTTAATTTTAGTGTCAATAGTTTTATAAACGTCGGAAACTCAAAGGCTGGTTTCAGTTCAAGTAATATTTTCTACTCCGTTGTCTAAACCTTTCCTTTTTTAAAGAGTTTTTCCTTTTATACTGCGGCATAGTTAGGACGTTTTGATCCACGAAGAATCTGTGAAACTCGGATTATAAATTTTTGTTCGAGTTATTCCAGCGAGCGTTTTGTGTACAGCACTTGCCTTTGGCTGCGCACCATTCGTCGTTACGTCACCTGAGGGCTATTTGTTCAATATTTGGTATCCGTGTCTAAGCTTCAGCTAACCCTTAGTTTAAGCCAGGGCCCAAGCCTTAGCCTGAGCTGAAGAGAGGCAAATGCTGTACATAGACAAAAGTGTTGTTTTTAGTTTGTGCTGGCTATTTTACTTTTGTGATTAAACAGTGTGATCAGTACAATTTATCACTATAGTGAGTGATTAAATAAATTTTCATTGCTACTTAAGGATATTTTTTCAGTACTTTGTTTTTACAAATTATATGAAAAGTAGAAAGTACAAATTTTTGTTTTCATAAATAAATAAGTTGAAATCAAATCCGTTAAATCCATTAAAGAATATAGTCACAAATTGCTTCCACTATGAGGCCATTCTGAAAATGGACTAAACGGATTAGATTTAAATTCGTTTTGACAACAACTCGTGACATCGACTATGAATTCATAAAAAAAATTTCCTCAGCAATTTTTTGCAACACCTCTCACTGGTACATAAAATTTTGCAAGTCATTATCAAAATTGAGATGTGCTTTTCAGCAATAACAACTTTTAAATTAATCCGTTTAATCCAGTTTAGGAAAAATGCTTTTGGTTGAACAGTGGCCCGAAGACTACTCCGGCCTGGGCTGTTTCTCTGCATCACTGCGGCAGCCCGTAGAGGGGCTTTTATTTTTCTCACTACAAATGAATTCTTTGTGTGGCGGTCCATATTTAAAATCCACCTTCAACTTTCATTCTCAGTCAGCTCTGTGAGAGACACAGAAGAGGCCTCCCAGACAGCCTAGGCGCTCAAAGTGACAGCCCTGGCTCGGGCTCAGGCACCTGAACAAAAGCCAAACGTCCCTTTCTTCCCATAAAATAATCATAATAATGTCCAATTCTTTCCCTCAACTTTATATGCCTCAAAATGGCACGAACGCATACCCTTTGTGTCCCTGGTGTGTAAATATGTACCGACACCCAACTTGTCTATAAGGTATAGGGGTGTGGGCTTCAGGGGGTTTACTGTTTACAATACGTTTGAGACGAAAAGGACAATCAGCTAAAATTTGACCGAAAATGTCGAACACTGAGAAAAATGCAAAACAGGTGGTGTGAATTAGCTACTCGCTGTACGATGACTGAAATTCGTTCTTAGCGTAATGAAATCACATGTCTTCTTTTGTCTCAGTGTTCAACATTTTTTGGTCAGACTTTAGTTACATTGTACATATATAGCTGCATCAAGCATTTGTAATAAAACCAGTTGCAATTTTGTACCCATCTCTGGCAGATACTTTTGTCTGACGTGCCTAGGGGGGGGGGAGGATTTTTGTCTGGTATCATTCGAATGTCCTTTGTGCTATATATAGCTTATTATTCCTAGTCCTTTCCATTCTTTCCTTAGAACTGCTCATTAGCGGTGGTCTCTCTTCCTTTTGTCTATTTTTTCGAAATTGAGAGATCTTCTTTTGTCGTTCGCGCAGTGAGATACCATCCTTTTTAGTTGTTTGGTTCTGGGGGTGGCACTAAGGTATAGATCTAAACTATAGCGCATGTATATCTTACTGTATATAATCTAATATATTGTTGTGGGGCATTAGTTATATAGTTAGTATATATACTTCAAACAGCTGCAGTCATTTTTTGATGTGAGCTCGTTGCAAGACTTAATATCTTTTATAATTCATTAAAATAAAACTCTTGAGTAAGGATACTTAATATTCGTATTTTAATTCTTAACTTTTACTCTTGATTCTCAAGTCAGGAAAAAGGTCGCTATTGTTAAACAAGGAAGTCAATGTAAAATTTTTTGATCATAGGTTGACCGTTTTAATTGCTTTGTCCATTATGCTTATAGACAAACAGCCATTCCTGTGGTGAAGTAGCAGCATGCGAATTCTCTTCCACTCCTTGTAATTATGACAATTTATTATGAGTACAGAGTAATAAATGGACACAAAGTAGGGTAGTGCCAGCTCTAATTGTTAAAAGCAGTTCCGCTCTAAATGGAAGATTCCACCCAAAAGCATTATCCAGCTCTGTTGTGTAAGAGTGACGCACAAAAGGGGACCCCTGCCAGTCTATAAAGGGACAATGGCTTAATATAGGAGAACTTTGCAAGAAAGAATGTTTCCTACTTTAGAATGAAATAAGAATTTGAAGATAAGAGATGGAGAACTAATAAAAGCATACTTAATTTGAATAGAAGCTCCAGGCGTCTTAGGAGTATTTTAGACGAACTTGGTCTGACCCTACTTATACTTACAGTAAACTGTAGTTTGGATATGGTTTCCGTGTGATTTAATGTTTAGACAAAGTTATCGTGATAACTACTATGTGATAAAACTTAATGATAAAGACTTTTCTTATATGCTTCTTTGAACTCTAAGGGATATCATGTATACATAATATTTATGTATATATCATTAGTTTTCTTAACTTTAATAATAGTTGATTAAATAATCTTTATATTGCTCTAAAACGTTCTTTTCGAATGGAATAGAACATCGTAATTAACTATATTGCATGCGATCACGTGTTCGACTTACCAAGACCGAGTCTAAGTTAAACGGGCTTTGTGAATACCACTGAAAGAGTCTTCTATCGCGATTGTAAATGTTCAGAAAACGTACCCTTAAAATTTAGGTGAAAATGTCAGGGGCATTTTGTATGAAAGCACTCGTCCCCATATACATAGCATATACCTGCCTACTCATATCCATTATATGTCCAGCAACAAGTTTTGCTTAATTTAGAACACCTTTCTTTTCTTTCCTTCCTTTTTTGTCATTATTTCCTCAAACTTTTCATTGAGCCCGTTAAGTGTTTACGTGCGTGCGTTTTGTGTTTTGCGAGTGTCACAAATTCAGTCCCCAGATAATTGGGATCCAAGTATTTTTGAGTGATGGTCTAGCAAAGACGGCTTCTCTTTTAGAACACCTCCCCCTGTGTTAGCCTCTACGCACTTTCTTTCTTGGTTTTCGTCCTCGTTAAAGAAGAGAGCTGCAGAACAAAATATATTTTCTTTCGCAGGTCAATAGTATAGTTTCCTTATCATTAATTTTCGGTCAGACTTCAGTTATGGGGATTTGTTGTCGTTTGGTCCCATACAAGGGGGGATGGTTAGATGGAAGGGAGCCCCCCAAAAATAGAAGGGTGGGGGGTCCAGAAAATTTGGTCAAAATTCAGTAAAAATTGCATTTTTTGCCTAAATTTTACAAAATTTTGCTAAATCTCAGGTATTTTTGGTAAATTTCCGGGGGAGGGTATCAAAATTCTGCCGAAGAAACCAGCCCACAATTTGGACTTAGCCTGTAGCGCGAAAAAGTTTAGTCGGACTAAAAGATTTACTCTATGCCCGTCAGCAAGCACTTTAAATCCTTACAGTCCGGTGGCCGGTTTTTTCACCGGGTTTGTCTGAACCAAATTTCGCTCCCTTAGTCCGATCTTACCTACTAAACTTCTAGTTGGATAATAATTGTTAGAAAGCCAAACTGGTGCTAGGTAGTCTATAATTTCAATTCATAATTTAATATGAATGAAGTTTTGTCCTAATGCATATTGTCTTGTCGAAATGCTGATAATTATTCTGTGGCTGATCACTCATTTATGCATGTGTTTTTAAGGAAATATAGAAATTAGGACATCTGCTAAAAGTTCAGATGGAAATATCGACAGTTCAGATGGAAATATCGACAGTTGTTGTTGTTGTTGTTGTTGTTGTTAGTTTGTTTGAATTTATAAGTTTTCATAATTTGGCGCATTAATTTTGAATTGATTTTTGATTATCTGAATAAGTGAAACGTGAAATCGTGGTTTCGTGTTTTTTTCTTTTTTTCTCCGTGCTCCATGTGCTCTATTGTTGACGGGTCTCTGCCCGACCCCTATTTGGTTATGTCTTATGTGTGCTCATAAGGTGAGAATCATAAGTTTAGAACAAGCTCATTTTTTAAGGGCCAATTCCTTAATTAGATTAAATGGATAAGATTAAAATTAGTTTGCCTAATTACTTATCTCGATGTTGAGGTAGACTTGAAAAATTTTGTGCACAAGCGGGAGGTGCTACAAATATTGCTATCGCAAATTTCGTATAAATTCATAAACGTTGACATGAGTTATTGTCAAAACAAACTTTAATCTAAATCGTTTAATCCATTTTATGAATTGGCCCTTAGTTTAAGTCCGCTTATTAATTTCTGGCTTAGATGCCCTTCCATTTTTCGTCTGTTTTTGAAGTCGCAATCATCCACAATTAGTGATGTGGATCGGATCGGATCGGTCCGAAATTTTGATGCCGATCCGATCCGGATGCTTGATTGGCGATCCGATCCGATCCGATCAGATCCAGGCCCGGATCGGTCGATCCGATCGATCCGCCGATCCGATTCGATTCAAAATTGTGTAACCTTGATGAAACCCTGTGCAAATCGTACAGGGGTATCAGCTAAAAACGATCGATCACCAGGTACGGTATCTTAAAATGGTGGGTCAAAGTTGGTCGTGGGTCGACTATGACGGCGCGGGTTGGATCGTGCGTTACCCACAAGTGTCAAACCGCGGGTTGGGTTGGGTCGCTGATCGGACATTTTTGATCTGCGTCGATTCTGCCTGTAACGAGCAATGCCCAACTCTTGTGTTAACGAAAACATTGTTGCATGAATGTTTTTGCAGGCGAAAACTAAGATATATTTCTGAACATTTGACATCACACATTTAGTACGTGTCTTCACGCAACTTCAATGATGAGAAACTTCCCCTCCACTTGTCTATGCATAAACTGTGTGCTTCCACTAATATCAAGCCGACAATTTGATAATTTGAGTAGTAGTTACATATACTTGTGCGTTTGAGTGATCTGTCGAAAAGTTTTTAAAACTTTGCAAAATTTTGTCAAATTTTTTGTTCTTGACTCAAAATTTATGCTACCGATCCGGATCGCCGATCCGAAATTTTAAAGCCGATTCGATCCGGCGATCCGATCCGGCAAATTCAGCGATCCGATCCGACCCCCGGATCGGCGATCCGATCCGATCCGGCGATCCGATCCACATCACTACCCACAATTATATTTGTCACATGGCCTCTGCGTAGGTAGTCATGCTACAAATCTCTGATACGTGCAACTCTTCTAATCGCTCAACTCCCAAGAGTGCACTCAGAGATTTGTTGCACTCTCTGAACACACGCTAATCATCGTCAAATTAGACTTAACGTGCACTCAGAGATTTGTCGCACGCGACCCAGGAGTAAGAAATCACCCTAAAAAGAACCGCAAGAATCGAACAAATGCTCACCAAACCATCAATATCTGTAGCCAGTCATCGTAACCACTCGACCACCGCTGCTCCAGATTCAGTTTGTTAAAAGGCATGTAGTGATCAAAATGTACGTACAGTGTAAAAGGTTGCATATATATTCATTGGCGTAGGCATGTTTATGTATATTGTATACGCAGACACGCTAGCAGAATTTCTCTCTATACTGTCCTATAAAGATTTTTACCCAAGGTAGCGTAGCCGAGTGGTCTACGGCACTGACTGGAAAACATAGTCAGATATATGCGTGGGTTCGAATCCTACCGCTACCTATACTTTTTTCTTTTTTACGTGTTAAGGCCATGTGACAAGTCTGTTGTATCATGGGAAGCTGTTACACTCAGAGATTCGTATGCAACTCTGCTTGGAAAGCCCTCGTGCAAAGCACTCGTGCGCTGCGCGCACTCGTGCTTTGCACTCGGAGCTTTCCATCGCATCGTGCATACAAACCTCTGAGTGCACTCGCAGCCATGCTACAACCCTTACTTGTGTCAGTTCCAACCTGTTTGTTTGTTGGGAGTTGGCTGGCACAAATAAACATTTTCAAAATTAATCCGTGAAATCTGTAGATGGCACTTCGTGTGAGTTTTCGGGCTGGTTTTTGTAATGAAATAATAGATTTTTATCAGAACAAAATGGATACAAAATTTAAAAAGCTATCGGTTGACAATTATTTTGCTCTAATTTTATGCTTTTGATATTAATGTTTTAAGCCTGTTTCATACGATGGAGAAAACCCGTGGGGTGCCCCTTGGGCCACCCCATGTGGTGCCATATGGGGCGCCCCACGTGGGAATTCCCAACGTTTTCCCCCAAGCCGGGTATTAGATTGGTTCAATTGAGCATTTCTTATTTCTTGCCAATAAAAGCCTGTTTCACAGTATATAGATGGATTTTCCAGGACCTTTTCCCATGCGGTTCCCCATGGGTTGCCATGGAGACCCCATGGGGAACGCACGGATTTCAATTTGGAGGTGTGGGGGGTAACCCATAAGGATGTCCTCAAAAATACAGCCTGTGTGAAACAGTAAAAAACAGAAAAAGTAGTGCTAACGTATGTTAACCATTATATCGAATGAGTTTTTGTTGGAAAAGAAAATTTTATAATTGTAGCTAAATTTCTGTACTTTGAAGATCCGTGGCTTTACGAGTCTGCTTTGAATTGACATTTGACGTTATGCTCTTCAAGTTGGGTTAGTTGCACAAGCTAAACTCAAGGTAGTTAGTTGTTGAAAACATTTTTTGTCAAAAACAAGTGGGATAATATGAAAAACTAGCTTATCTTTTAAATGATGCAAACAATGGTAACGAAAATTCTCGAAAAACTATATTTGTCTCCTATTTAGTAGTCACCTATTTGTAATTCGATTGCTGTTGACAAAACTGTTGGGACTGTCACTAACGCGGATAATACTTTTTGTAGTTAGATTCTGAGACTGAAGTCGTTGTCTTCTTGTGTCAGTTTTCTTATACAGTCTGCAATGCATATACGGATGAGGGAAAAATCTAAAACCAGCATTACTGTATAACGTTTGACCAATACCTTACATAATTGCTGGGCCCCTGAGGCAAAGGAAACATTAGATTTCGAAACATTACGAAAAGAACATTTGTAAGCATTGAGATTACAGCGAGTATAGTCTGACAAAAAAAGATGCGCCACTTACTTATTTTATAGTGGTATGACTTCTGCGCTCTATTTGCTGTACTCTTGGTAGTCCAAATTTATTCTTTTTCGTGACGAAATCACATGTTTCGTGTTCTCAAGTGGTTTAACTATTTTTTGTCAGACTTTAGTCACATAATCACGCCACCTGTTTTTTGTCTCAGGGTTCAGCATTTTCTGGTCAGACTTTACATAGGTTCTTTCCTTTTGTCCGCCGTAAAACATTAAATGACCATCGCTCTGAACAGTGAACACTTCGTAGTACGTTTTTGTTTTGATGAATTTTTTGTTCAGCTTATCTTACTAATTCAATGTATATTGTTATTAGTGGTTGGCTTTTACAGACAAAAAGGTTGAGACTCGCAGTAAAGTGCTGTAGTCTAAGATCTTGATGAAGATGATTTGTTCCCCCTCACCATGTGTTTCATTTGTCTCAGGGTCCTGCAATTTTTAGTTAGATATTGGGATATAACATGTTTGAAAGTGTCTTAATTTATTCTCGTCTCACTATTCATTTTCTTAGCCAGGATAATGATGCTGATAATGATGCTGATAAAAAACATGCATGGACGCAAGTATTACATACTTCAGTTTTCAAATATAGTTAAACCTTAAACTGCCAGTGTGAATGAAACGTTAAACCTTTAAATCTTAAACACATCAATCTACCTTTAAACATTTAAACCTGCAGTGGGAAGCGGGCATTAAGATGCTGCATCCAGTACTCATATTTACATGCGGAGGCTTGATAAAAGAGATAACAGGAAAGCCAAAGAGTTGCAGGGGTCTAGAGGCCCCAGTTTTCGCCAATTGGGTAAATTTTTTATTATTAGGCCAAGTCTGGTCAAATTGATACGTAACGATTCTATATTTTACCAGTCGGACATCAAAAATCCAGGAGAAAAATGGCGGGGATATATAGAGTCCTGATAGTGTATTTACATCTTCATATTAGGTATAGCTACGATATGCTTAAAATTATGTATTATAACAGATATAGAAGACACTTAAATAGAAGCTGCCACCGTTTGATAGCTTTTATTCGAGTTGTTATTTAAACAAGCAAATTAACCGAAAATAGCGACTGTAGAAAGTAGTTTCAATAATTGAAAATATGTTTTCTTACTAATTGGGTCCAATATTAAGATAGTGTACACACATTATGTTTTGATTAAAAATTCAAGAATTTTCTGTTTGCATACAAAGCAGCAATAAGGGCAGAGATATGAGTTGGACTTTAAGGCAGATTTGGGAACAAGTAGATAATTTTTCAGCATATGGGTTTTGGTAAAAATAGAATCATGAACAAACAATTTAATACAATAAAATTTTGTTATTAAGTAATATTAATACTGATCGTAATTGCATGTCGGGATTGAATTAAATGAAATTAATTTGCTGAGATCTTGAAAATCTTCTTAATATGTCCAAAAAATGTGTCATTCTAATAATTTATTTAATCAAAACATTGCCGCAAAAATTTGAAACCATTTCTGTAGTAGTTTCATAAATTTGATCTGGTAATCAGGTGTTTATGTCATATTAATGGATGCTTAATTATTTTAATGTTTGATTATTGTTGTTATAATTGTTATTCAGAAATTTTGCAAAAAAATCTTCAAAACATGCTAACGACATTGAATCTAGGCACTTAGACAACGGTTTTTTAAAAGGAAATCTAAAACTGTTTTTAAACAACACAATTTTGTCTAGAAGATTATTAATTTCGGTGCAAATTATATATTGTGGAGTTTATATGACTGAAAATAATACTAGCAGATATAAATATAAAGATTAATGAACTACCTCTCTTTATGCTCTTTGGAAAAGTTAGTCTACTCAGAATTATGGTGTGTTGGTTTGATAGCAAGAGTACATATATGATTCCTTCGTTGAACAAACTGATACATATATTTACATATGCAGGTATGTGTACTCTTGGTGTTCACGGTGTACTCTAAATACTGACAAAAAATAGTTGCACCACTTCAGAGAAAACGAAACATGTGATTTCGGTTACCAAAGGAATACATTTTGACTATCAAGAGTACAGCAAGTAGTCGCAGAAGTCATGCCACTAAAATAAGTAAGTGTCGCGGCTATTTAATGCCAGACTTTAGTTTGTCACTTTCGGCTATAGACGAATCCCTCGTATCGTACTTTAGCTGACTGCTCGTCATAAATATGAATAAATTATTGCTGGATACGATCTGCTGGCTCACCGAGTTGGAAATCACAACCTCAAGAGCGCACACTTATTACTTATGTATGTCCACAATTCATATACTTATCACTGTTAACTATATGTACCAAGAGTAAGACGCTGTAAGTTGTGTCTGCATATGTACTCAGCGCAACCTATTGTTTTGTCTCCGGTTGGGCAAATTTTTGGTCAGTCTTTCGCTTGCGTAATCACTTTCCATAAAGATTTCGACACCAAGAGTATATACTAACGTACAAACGATGCTGTTAAATGTGGAATTTCCAGGAAGTATGGCAATATTATCCTATTGACGTCGCTTGATTAATGCCTTTTTCGATTCAGTATTTTGTAGGCAATCATGGTCTTTATTTGAACGACACCCTTTTTTCTCAGAAATGATCATATATTATTTTGTTTTCCGCTTCAAAAATATG
>JASANF010016129.1:0-20491 GCA_030248245.1 Trissonchulus sp. WLG1_4
AAAAAACAGAAACGATTCAAAATTATTCTACATGCCCAAAAAGGACCCTTAAAGCACGGTTCATACTTGTCCTTAAGATTATAAGGACATGGGTAAGGACAGGTCAGGTCGCCTGCCGTGAAACATTAACGCAATGGTTTCAACCATTTTTCTTACAAAAGAGGGGTTTCAATTCCAAAAAAATGCAGGTTATTTGTAAAAATAAATAAAACGAGTATATATCGGTGCATATATTAAATTGTAAATGTTTATTATTTCAGTGTCTTCAGTTATCCAACAACTCAAGAAAGTTGGTTCTGTTAGAAAGATAAATAATACAATGCTTTGATTACATTCAAGTACAGTTTATACATCAATGAAATATCACAATTCATCAGTTTAGCACGCACGAAACTGTCTTGAAGTGGACCAATTTTAGTGCGCTAGACTTAAGTGTGTTCGGCACCGTGTGAATCTAATTTTGATCTAGGTTCCAAAATGACGCATCCGTCACAATTTATTCTGGTCAATCTTTTTGATGGAAAAAAGTGGCCGAATAATTAATTCTCTAGGGAGGTAATTTTTAAGTTTCTAGAAAAACTATTTAGTTTATTTAGTTGCGACATGAGTAGGTAATCATGTTTGATAACTAAAATTAATTTAAATGTCCCTACACAGGAAACAGAAAAACATCTAATCCTGTAGATAACAGTCCGTTACTAACTGTAAGTTCCCAATCTCAATGATTTCTATCTGTATGAACAGGAAGCTCTTTACTGACAGGTAAGGAATAGTATACAGCTGGGCTCTCTAAAAATTACTGACATGCGATATCCGCATTAGCAGTCCTGTGACAAATGTCATATATTCGTCCTTATGGTTTCCCTAAATTTTGCCTCAACTCATTGTAGACAAAATATAAAATAAAACGACACCGACATTGATTATGAATGTTCTGTCGCATTTAGATGAAACCAGTTTTGATGTATATGCCTGAATACCACTGTTCCTTGTCAGGTCTGACACTGTTCGTTGACATAGATTAAATTACGGCACATGAAAAAGTGTCAATTTTACCGTCGACAAACAAACGCAAGGTACTTTCCATTAGTGAACTGACCTGTTATTGATTGACAAGTTTTTCCAAGTTCCGCTTAAAAAACCAGTCATGAATGAAAATATTTTTGATCTCACTCCAAATAGCAGTCCGGTAGGCGACTGATCACCTCTCGGCTTTGAACCTGCTCAAGCTTCAGACTTAACTTAACACTAAAACCAGCAGTTATTACAAAACATATACTGAAAAATGGTGACAGTGGAACGGACAAATGTAGAAACTTGGAAACGTAGGAACTAGAACTATACTTTGACATACGTGTATCATGACAATAATGTGGGATAGACAACCAGAAATGTTTGCTTTACTTTCAACCTTACTTGTTTTGGAGTGCTTGTTGTGCTTGTAAAACACATAGAAGGTTATAATAGAGCCTACGTTAATGTTTGCACAGTATAGAATACTGAGTGAGAACCTGTTTTGTAGCAGAGCAAACCTTATATTGCTTCTACAAGTGTTTAGACATGTTTTTTCCTGTTGGGCCACTTCCTGTTGGGCCACAGCCCAACAGGTCTTTAATTTTGATTCTGGTATCTTAACGCAGTGGTAGCGTTAAAGTGCGAATGTGCGGAGTGTGTTTTACACGTCTTTTACCGTAGCTTTGCGTCTGTCACAACTAAAATACCTGTTATAATTAGTAAGTTGGTACTTTCAATGTTCTTGAGAAGGGTATTGGGAAAGAACAAAAGTCTGACAAAAGTTGAGCTGCTAGGAATCGACGATGTCAGCTCACGGTCACCAGGCGAATAAACTAACCGCTCGACCACTCAGTTCTGATGCTTTGCTTACATAGCTTTGCCTTGAAGCAAATAATTGTCATGATATATTAGAAATCGACGATAATACTGATTGCTTCTAAACTGGCACAACTTATTTGCAATAGAACTGCAAGATAAGTTCGCAGTTATTCATAAGCAGACATGAGGTTCACGAATTAATCTTTACTTAGTACCTACCTTTCAAGTTCCGACTGCAGAAAGTTTTGGGCTGAGATTTTGCAGTTTCAATGGCTGTAAAAGGAAAGGCATTTCATGAACAATATGCAAGTTAAGAATAAAACTTTAGCTGGCCCAACAGGTTTACGATGGCATCTGGCAATGTGACTTAAAAATATATGCTTGATACTTACTGAATACTAGGGCAAAAAAATCAAACCATTTTCATTTAAGTTAAAGTTAAAGCTAAAGTAAGGGCCATTGCTTCAGTTTAAGTTAAAGTTACAGTTAAAGTAAAGCTCAGGCATCAATTTAAGTTAAAGTTAAAGTAAGCAGAAAAGCAATGACTTTTATATAACTTTTTTTAAAATAACTTTAATTTAAAGTTAAAGTAAGGTTGTTTTAATTAAAGTTAAAGTTACAGTTAAAGTAAGACCTCTGACTTTTTTTGGAGTTAAAGTTAAAGTTAAAGTAAGACCCCTAACTTTTTTTAATTTCAGTTAAAGTTTAACCTTTTTGCCCTACTGAATACTTTTGCCGAAAACTTAGCTTGTTGCCTTTTATTTTGGCTGCTTGTTGAAGGATTTGTAATGGCAGACGATATTCGGATGATTCGGATGATGTAGGTTAAACGCCTAGGTCATTAAAAGGTCACTCTAAATTCACTCGAAGTTCGTTGCACAACTAAGTCTGCTGGCCACTCGCACTCACACGCACGAAGGACACTATTTGAGGCCAGGGCCCATTTTCATAAACAATGAATCGCGATTCATTAGTAACACTGGTGCAACATCGCAAATCGAGTATAACTTGGCCTTTACACAATATTTCTGCTAGATATTTTCATGACAGGTAGCCAATATGTTACACCACGTGTGGTTCAAATCTCATGATAGTCAAGTTAGCCAGTGAAAACTATAGCTAGCTTGAAATCATTTATTAGTTGCAAATATTAGTGAATTTCTTAAAACCACTAATATTTACTAATATTTGGAACTAATGAATGACTTTGACTCATCTAGACTTTTGTCTGCATCAAGCCAATGTAACAAAAGTTTGCACACACATTATCTAACATATTGGCAATATGTTGTGAAAACTTCCAACATGAGCATTAAGTTAACGCAAAGTTATAACTTTTTTTTCAGCTTATATCGGTGTTACTAATGAATCGCAACTGATCTTTTATGAAACCGGGCCCAGGACTGTAATGTTATGGTGTGGGTATGAATGTTTAAAGTCTAAATTAGGGCAAGTTGTGAGACCTTAACCTCCGATCCGAGGGTACAGACGCAATAGTCTCACGCAGATAATTGAATCTAATTTAATACACTTATTTGTCTAAATTTTACTAGAATTTAAAATTTCAGTATGCTTAAGTTCTGCTTAACATCAAGCAAAAATGTGTTAAAAAGCACTTACGTAGACAAAATCTCAAGCCTTCGTGTTTCAATCTTTTTATGGATTATTATGTTGCAGTTTTCTATACAATCTCCACTGCGTCAAAATATTGTTTTAAAGGAGTAATTACGTTTTTAGGTGATTTTTGGTAAGCTATAGCTCAGCGTTTACAAATTCAAATCACAAGCGGTCTTTTGCATTGAGTACAACAATATCTTATCTAAACGTATGCAATGCACTGAAACTTGACCTTATATGTTGTTTACAGTACAAGCGGGTATAGAAAGGTCCTTTCCAAAATATTGAAAAAACGAAAACGAAAACGAAAATGAACTGAAACGAAGCCAACTTTTCGGCTTGCGCGACACAGTTTTAAAAAATTCGACGAGAAGTAGACAAATGAAGGCAGCTGCATGCTGTTTGTATATACAAATATTTACATGGCGGGGGGTGTTACTCTAAAGTAGACTTTAGCTACCTCTCGTTATTTAGTCTTTTGTAAAATTAATCGTACGTTGAAATAAAATAACAATAAAAGTTTACGTGCTCAGCCTTGTCGCTATCAGGTAGCTTAATACCTAGGTCCGGGCCGAAGTGTGACTCCACTGACCAAAACGTGGGGCCTACGTCGCTAACTAAGCCTAGGCACTTCCCCAAGCCTAAGCCTACCTCAAAAACCGTCGCTACTTCACCTAAAAACACGGAAAAATTACGCCTGTGGTGTGGAAAACTATTTATTAGATCACAAATAACATTTAAGGCCAGTTTACACGAACAAACTTGCACCAAACTTACGCCAAACCAAACTTGCTCCAAACTAAAGGTTTGGTCCAAATTTCCACCAAACTTTGCATTCACACGACCAAACAATCACCAAACCAAACTGCCCCAAACTGAAGGCAAATTTGCACCAAACAGCCAATCAGAAGCCACCACAGCAACGAGCGCGCATTTAAACTTTTAGTTCAAATTCGAGTTTTCTAAAAGTAAAGCACAATTTGTGTGTTTAAATATAAATAAACGTTATAACTTTGAGAATGATAGTTTATTCGGGTTTATATTGTTGTTTATAACCACAACACACCATTCAAAAACCACCCAATACATACTTTTAACACGAGGGTTAGTTTTGTAAGCTCTTGTACCTACAATTCTATTGTCCTTGTACTAAGTTACACGAAAATATTGGCGATTTTTAAAAATTTGGCCCAAATTCAGGTAGAGTATAAATTTGATCTGTAGAAATACCTTGATATACCTGGATTCGTAGGGGGCCCCCACAGCTTAGGCTCATGCCTTCATTCGTATAGAGGATATATATCCCTTATAACTGTAGCTTTTTTCAGTAATGGTCTCAGCAACTCCGAGGACGTGATAGAACCCGGTACCGGTTTAGCAAAACCACTTGTGCGAAATCCACCCAATGTTTTCTGCTTTTTGTCGTATATTTGTTTTCTGCGCTGAACGCTGAAAACTCATTAAGCAGATATCGACTGCATGGTACTTTTATAACTTATTATCAGACTATTATTGTCCATAAAATTCACTCATCAATTGGAACATACCTGTAAACTGAGGAAAAATGTTTTTTGTAGTAATTTGGATCTTTGACTTGGCACAAAAATTCGTGTTCTTTGTAGAAATTAATCAGCGCAATCGCATTATTAATGCCCCACAGATTGTTCTCAGCAACCATTGTGTTACAAAAAAACTCAGCAGTAAAAATCAATATCGTAGACAGACTACGCTTGTGCATATAAACAATGCTGGGAAAATGTTGCTGTGCAGTTGAATACTTAAATTTGATTGGCTGTTTGGTCAAACCGCCAAACCAAGTTTGGTGGTCCACCAAACTAGAGTCGGCCGTTTGGCCTGAGTTTGGAGTGAGTTTGGAGCATGTTTGGTGTGTATTCACACGACCAAACTCACACCAAACTTACACCAAACTCGAGTTTGGAGCAGGTTTGGTTTGGCGTGAGTTTGGTGCAAGTTTGGTCGTGTAAACTGGCCTTTAGGGGCAAATACCGACAGTACAGGATAAAACAGAAATAAAAGACCGCAGCGGAATACAACACAGCCGGCCGTCGGAAAAATTCGTTACAAAATATATCTTCGCTAAGCCAGACCACTCTAATCACTTTGAAGAAGTGTGAATATAATGACTTTTTGTTTTTACAAAAGTTTATTTACACATATTTTAACTGTTAATGCGCATTGTACTGCGAATCCAGTTTTTTTACCTGCAAAAGACCACTAAAAATTCATGGAGTCAATCACAAGTTATACGAACGATAAAAACTGTCGAAAACGTAACTACTACCTGTATAGCTTATATTTGAGCTTTTGAATGTATTTTTTATGATTTTGATGACTTTACCACTTTGTTACAAAATACTGCGTGTAGAATTTATCATTGTTTTCGATTACTAAAAAGCAAAGGGACAGTATAGTCTGTAAATTAAAAAATTATGATGTAAAATTTGCAGAAAAAATGAAGAAAATGTTATGTAGCTATAATAAAAACCTAATTAGGATTTCATACAGATGATTTTATAAAACCATGGCTTTACCTACGTTTTCATACGATTTGCACATAATTTCATTACGAAATATCACCTGATTTATCATATGAAAACGTCTTCGAAAAACCATGGTTTTATAAAGCCACTTTTGTGAAATCCACCACTAGTCTCTACTCTCTCGCACGTTGAACTAAATAAATGATAAGAAGCAACACAAATATAAGTTTCGATTTGGCTAGTCTAAAGAAAGTATGCAAAACTAATTACGTTTAACACCCACTCACAATTTTATAAATCATGGAATATATCTAATGCAATTGCAAGAAGGAGCTACTTAGTTGATTGTAATGAGATATTTTTTCTGAAAGAATAAATGAAAACGCCTTAATTTTATGCCTTAGTCATAGCTAACTTGTAATAAAATCTCAGTTTTTAATATAATTTTTATAAAAATATTAATACCTTTTGTGCTTGATAATATAACAGACAGTTCGGGAAAATTTCACTGTTCATTTTAACAAAGTTGTTGAAAAGTTTCGTTCAAGCCGATTGCTTTTCGTCAATTGAAAAAAAAGTGTTATGTTGTAGACGATAATTTTTTCAGCAAGAGCACGTTAAAGGTTTTACAGCAATACAATTTTTCAATATAATATATAATATAAATATAAATATAATATAAATTTAGTTTATGTTTTGGCTTTTTGCCAAAATTTTTGTTCTGTGCTGACCTCGCCATCTATCGTACGGATTGAGTGGCCCGATATGGCTGCATATCGCTCCACTTTTGAATTGGCCAATTAAGGATAACTACGATTATCGCGCTATTTTCGTATTGGCCAATTAAAAACGGACTCTTTGTTTGTCCAATCAGATGTTGTCATTTGGACCAATCAGAGCTCGGCACATTTTGGCACGAAAACATTGCCTGACCGAGATCAGTTCATGTTCTGCAAGCAAAGCAACTGCTCACCTTTTAAAACTGCTCGGCCAAGCAGTCAAGCAGTTAAGTGGAATTGCCCTCTCACCCATAACGAAATTTGAAGTGTTTGACTTAGTTACTTTAAAGACTTATATTTCCTGTTAAGGTTTGTTGCAGGAATTTCGTTGGCTCCGCAGGAACTCAAACGCATGTGCCCTAAAAAGACATTGCCTTTACTGTCTTGTGTTATAAATCGGGGGTCACCCTGGGTCATGGTTTAGTGCCCAAGGGAACGAGGCTATGTTGCGAAATCTGTGAGGCTAACAGCAGGGGGGACGGTTAATTATGGCGAGAGGTCCCCGTGGACCGTGTTTTACGAACTATGTGACGGCCTACGCGACACCACCCCCCCCCACGAACGTGCGAGGCGACGCGAATTACCCCCGACCTGCGAGCGAACTTTTCCCGGCAGCTCAACCGCCTGCCCCTCCAGCCAGCCAGCCAGCCAGCCAGCCATCCAGCCATTCAGCCGAGCAGTCATCCGCTAACCATCCAACCAGCAGCCGCAGCCTGCCAGTCGAGCCGTATACCGCGGCCAATGCCCCAAGTCAGGCCCCGATGCCCGATATTGTTGGACACTGGTAGAGTAGGGTATATGTTTTGTGCATGCCTCAGCCGGTATATATGTTGCTAGGTCGCAACAAGAAATTGTAGGTAGGTTAGTGTAGTTAACACGTTTGGAGTGTAGTGAGAGTAATGTTAGTAGACTAATATACTGAAATCCGATATCCGAAGTGGAGAGATCCGAAATCGAGGGAGCTGTAGAAATTTTGACATGGGCACGAGGTGCACGAGTTTTAAGTAACGAGTATAAGACCACCGGTGGCAAATTTTGTGGAGACGGTTCTAGAGTGTTAGCTGCGTTAGGTGAGTGGCGTACGCGACGGGTGACTGCAGCACCCTGAAAATCGCGTCTGTTTGCGTGCTATGCACGAGGCGTACGTCATACAAAGCAGGCGCGAGCTCGCCACCAGAAGGTTAAGTTCTTTCGAGAGTTGCGAGCAGCTAAGTGAGAGTTAGAGCCTGCAGAGTTAGAGGTTAAGAGGTCGACCTGGAAGTCTACTAACTTCAGTGTGTATGTAGGGAGTGTTGAGTCTAAATTTAGCTAGGTACGTACTGTATTCCTTAGGTAGGTATGCGTAGGTAGTATGTGTAGGTAGGGAACGGGTTAACTGCACGGGCAGTTCCTTGTGGACCGGTTGAGGTAGCTGAAAATTAACTTAATTGCTCCGTTTCGATCCTGAGTTCAAGATCTAGTGGGACCTCCAGGAGGGGGGCAGGGCTTTTAAAATTGAATTGGGAAATTTTCACGCTGAGAGGGTTAATTGGTTTAGATTTTCGTCGGTTTTATTGTGACAGAACCTCAAAATTCTGAGTTCAAAACACGAGTATTTTAACGGGTCATTGGCGTGTGCCATCTTGTTTGTTTTTGTTTTGTTTGTGTAACTAATTGCATTTGTGTATTTTCAGGAAAGATTGTTAAAATTGACTTTATAAATTGTATGTGTAAATCGCGGGTTTAAAAATTTCTTAGTAGTTGAATTTGGGCGTAAGGAGCGCGAGAAAGCGTGCCTCAACCAGGAGGTACCCGTTGACATGCGCTAGACACGCCGAGGCGTCGTGCCCGCGCAGTGGGGCACCTGTTATAAACTGGGGGTCACCCCCTGGTCGAGGCAGGCCTTCTGCCAAGACACGCGTTTCTTCATTTTTATATTTGGCAGTCTTCATGACTTCGCAGCGCTCTGTGTAGCGCCCTTGAGTTCAGAAATGTTATACTGCGGCCCCCGGTCTTATGTCATCCTCGTGAGCTGGCGGGCTATCTCAATATCCGTGACCGGTGCCTATCGGAGAGCGCGCAGTAATAACAACTTGACGCTGGGAGCGTCGAAACTACAGATCTAGAACTCGCTCAGTAACAGGTTCGGGAACACTCTAAGTGATACCTCTACGGGCCCTAATTCAGACCACACAAAAGCCAAAAGTAGACCTTTAAACTCGGACAATTTAAACTCCAATATTTATTGCACAAGGTCAGTCAAACACGAGACTTTACATAACAGAACGAATTGGTCAATAACCGTAACGAAAACACTGCAAACGATCTAGACAGAAAAGGGGAAAGTGCAAACCTAACTCATGGAGGTCGCGCTCTACTCTGAAGCTTTGACTTACGTGGAAACTACAGAAATTGCCCCCCAATTTGCACAACCGCCGACCTCCTAGTTCGTGACAAGCCAACCCACTAGCTTCATTTATTCACATTTTCGATATCGAATTCTAACTATTAAAACCACTGTCTTTTCCAATCTGGGGCTCAAAACATGATTACAAACTAATTAAACTATAAACAAACACAATTTAGAAGCGTAAAATATAAACTTCACAGATTGGCTTTTCGCCTCTATTCACACTACCAAATAGCATTAAACATGGCATTTTGCTAGCCCTGAATATACTCAGAAATGTCAAGCTCCTAGTGGGCGGCACCCTGAGAATACAACAGGTGCCCCCCTGTGCGGGCACGACGTCACTGGAGTGCCAAGCACAATTTGGGCCGGGTGTCGTACACAGGAGCGTGGCATTTCTCTCCAACAAAAATTCTAAACTAAAAACGGTAGATTACACGCATAAACACAGATCCAAATTTCCCCCTTTTTCACACACCAACATAACAAAATAATTAGACAAAATTAACAAAACAGTGGTGTAATAAATGGCACAAATAAACCCTGTGTATGCAAACACAAATAAGTAACAACTGAGAAGAATTTTAATACATTAATTTCGACAAACGAATGTAAACAGAATTTCAGATACAATTTTGCTTTCCGCACAAGCCTCAACTCGGACACCCGTCGCGAGTAACCCACTAACTACGAGCCGTGCCCCCAGGTCCTGGAGGTTTTACCAGATGAACTGGATCAGCTGGATTCAAAGGACCAGAGTGCTAACCATAGACCAACTGTATCAGGAAAACCGAACTGCACAGACAATTAGTTTAAGCACACAATACACTCACAACTCACACTCTAGGTAGTCGGTTCCGGACCCGACAGACCTATATGCATCCATACTTTCCCGGGATTCTTTGCCTTCACAAAGTTTGCGCGCTTCAAGTACCTGTATTACATGTGTGACCTTTAACAGGGTGGGCTCGCACTTGCTTTCTTATGGCGCACGCCTAGTGTCAGAGACACGTGGACAAGTACGAGAGTCGGGGTAACGGCCAATTACCCGTCGCGTACGCCTCTCACCAGGTCTACACTGTGCATCATCATCATACCCAAAGCAAAACACAACACTCGCACTCACACAAATTTTACAAATTCACATTCACATATTATCATTCACACATCGCTAAACTAATTGCCTAATTACACACTTAAGTGTGTCTCTGTCGCGACCCTTCTGGGCACATAATTACAGTATACAAGTCTATAGTTACACTCGATCAACATAATGACAGCTCGGCTTCTTTGGCACGGGCAGGCTCGGCAGTCAGCAATCAATAATGGCAGCGAGAGGTTCTTAGATAGCAGGAATACAGGGCTACTGGCAGAAACATTGAGTTCGTAATAGCGACGATGCTATAATAGTGTTCCCCACAAAACGAGTAACAGTCAAATATCAACGGTCGGCGGGAGTCCATTATACTTTCCGCAACACAGGGGCTCGTCCCTTTTACCCCCAGCCGGTCCTTCACCTTGGGTCCGATACTAAGTCCAGGTTCGCACACAGAATGTTCCTGTTCGTTGAGCAATAAAATAGGGGAAACAGTTCGAAAGTTCTGCACAGTTCCTGATGAAATATTGCATGTTGTCTATTGCTATAGGCTGCCGTCGATGATATAATTACGTCGATAGGGCGGCTATGATGACGGGTCCCATTGACAATTTACACATAAATCATACTATAATCTTACTAGAAATGTGCCAGTAGTTTCTCTGGCTTGCTGTTTGGCTTACAGCGTAGTAAAATCGTGACTCAGCACAAGAAATGTGAATATGAAAATATGCATTTAAAACATGAAGTTATTCACACTTTAACGCCCAAATTCAGAGAAGTTATTTAACAATTTAAATAGTTTTATACATTTTTCATTCGGAATTTTAATGGGAAGCTATTTCTAGGCCAATCGGCGCATTGCCGAATTTATATGTTGTCCTATGGTGTAACTGGCTTATAGTCAGTGTGAGCTGGTGAAGACGTCGTGAAAAGGGGGGTGGCGCCGACGTACTTGAACGGGGATAGGTAGTTAGAGCCTCGCGCGCCGACTGAGTTTAGGAATAGCTTCCCCTGAGTCTAGGGCATGACGTGAGTTAGGTTTTTACTCGTTTTCCTCATTTTTGTTATATTTTGTTATTCGGCCTCCAATAAATTTTATTAACTCGTAGCTTTTGCGTTGCCTCCAATTTTGATCTGTGTTGGGTGTCTTTGTAGGGCTTTGCAGCTATTGCGGGAATTCACCGCGTAGGTCCCGGACCTGAGTGAGGGCCGGAGAACTGAGTTTTAGGCCGTTGTTACGGTCTTCAACCGTTAAATCACGTTCCGCTGGGCTCGGGCGCACGGTCACTTTTCACCCTCGTGCCCTCGCCTTTTGAGCCTAAATCCTAAGAGCCCCGTGGTTCGTGGTTTAACACTTGATCACTCTCGCGCTCCAAAGACACTCGCCCACTTACGCCACTAACCTCAAAAGTTTTAAGTCGTTTTGTACCGAAAAAGCCCTTTGCTGGTTTTTCTCGACGCCTGAAAGACTTCTCGTTTATGTATCGCAAAAACTCCAATCAAATAGCTAAATTCTAGTCTTACAATGCTCCACTGCAGCTATTGGGTGGGCACATGACTTTTCCGGTTTTCAAAGCCCTAGCTATTCTCCAATGTCTATAAAATTTATATCTGGGCCAAAGAGACATTTTTCTAAACCAGTGCTAAAAAGGCAGTTTTCCGTTCTTTGAAAAACATTTGCCAAAACCTCGACATCTGCGGGGAAACCATCAACAACTTGCAGCTGTTAGCGTTCTGTGTTATTTCGTATTGTGCAATTCTCAGCTAAGACAAATCAAAAAATTTGACGTGGAATGACAGCGAGTTTCGGTTTGACTGTATTTTGGTGACAATTAGGCACAGCAAGACAGACCAATGTCGAAATGGTAACACAATTTTAATCGCACAGAGAAAAGGATCATATTGTCCGATTAAAAGTATTAACTTATATTTGAGCTGGCTAAGGGTCGATTCAAACTTACAGACGTATGTCCATTCACCTGACAAAATAATGACGTCACACGCGCTGGCTGATCCAGTGCAGAAGACTGCTAGTGACGTTATTCTGCAGGCTAAACAAACATACGGCTGTAAATAAGAATCGAGCCTAAGAGTTCATGTTTTCTATCAACCGTCTTTCCGAAACGTTTCTGGTCACCCTTATTGAAAATTTCGCTCCTGACTTCAGTACAATTAAAACTTTTCTTGAATTAGTGATAGTTTTAAACATTTGTTTCTACACCTGGGGTATGAAAGTGCACTATATTACATTTCTACACTCATTTTGAGTGGGTGGCGCAAGTTTGGGAATCTTGACAGCTTATTCAAAAGACACGGCCAGTGGAGATCTGAGACAGCGAATCATAGAAGACAGCACCATAGACCTATTGTCAATTACTAAAAACATTTGAATCGACTAATTGATTAGACTAGCTAGCATGGCACATGCAATATGTATAAATTAGTTTTCCTGTATTACTGTATGTTTTGTATTGTAACTGTAGCATGTTAATAAAGAAGTATGCGTTTTTATTTATTTACTTGTAGTAAATACGTATCTATGATTGGACATAAACCTAAAATTTAAAAATTTTGGTTAATACATAGATACAGTTTTAAAGAATCATAATTTTGTGACATTGCAAGCATAAATCAATTATTTTTTGATGGCAATTGCTACGTTTAATACATTATATGACCAAGGGATTGTGGTGTAGTGGTTATTGGTTATCCTTTTACCGTGAAAAAAACCAGCTGTTATATTTTGTCTGATGACGATTACGGCAATCTTTGCCTAAGTTTTGTGATAACTAACTAACAGTGGACTGCACTGAATCGGACTAATTTCAGTCTGACCTGGAGCTAAACTCCAGGGCCCGATTTATCAAAACAAAATGTTCGTCATTGAAAATGTTCGTCGTTGAAAAAGCAAATGTTCGTCGTTGAAAAACAAATGTTCGTCGTTGAAAGTTCATCGTTGAAATTGTTCGTCGTTGAAAAATTTTTCAACGACGAGCGTTGGTTTTTTAGAACATTATTATGTTCTAAAAAACAAAAGCTCGTCGTTGAAAAAATTTTCAAAGACGAACATTTCAACGGAGCTCAAGACATCCGTTGAAATGTTCGCCGTTGAAAATTTTGTTTTGTTTCAGTTTATTTTTAATATGGGAAGACATTCTTCTAGCATCCCACATCACTCCCAATACATAAAAAGAAAACGGACGGGTAATAATATACACTACGTACATTTGTTTTTCAACGACGAACATTTGTTTTTCATCGACGAACATTTGTTTTTTTAACGACGAGCATTTGTTTTTTCAACGACGAACATTTTGCTTCGATAAATCGGGCCCAGTTAAATTTATTTAGGTAGTTAAATTTCAGCTAAGCTAAACCTAAGTTTTCAACTAAACGTTCAACACCAACTGAGCGGTGGATTGGTGCAGCGGACGTAAATAGAAAGAACCTAATTTGAAAAACTTAAGCTATAGTTAAATTAAAACGGCTCGAGCTAATCATCACTTAATCCGATTTGATACACTGCACAGTAAAATTATGGGCCCAAGTCCTATATCCGGCACTTTGCTAAATATAGTATTATGGCCCGCAGGGAATACCACTGATATGGTATTATGGTCCTGCGGGAATGAAGCAGCTCTCGAAGCTTGTTCATTCCCGCAGGTCCTACCACATACGGCACTGTTCGGAAATGTTGTTACCGCTTTTTAGTAAAGTTCCGAAAAGTGTCGGATATAGGACTTGGGCCAATTTAGGCCTATGCTAATTCAAAGCAACGCTAGTTGGTGTAATTTTGTTTATGTACATATGAAATATACATTTCCATTAAAAAATAATTATGAACAATCATTAAGTACAAAAACATTTTATACTGATGTCGGCTCAGAACCACATTTCATGTCTTTCCGTTTGAAGGCTCCGTTCCAGGTTTCTTCCAAGTTTTTCATTCGTATCACAGCTTCTTCGCTTGGCGCTTCATACTGCGAAGATTGTTGGCTGCGATGAAATATATACAAGGCGGTTTTTCGGAACCGCTCACATTTCACGATACAACAACATGGGTGAGCAACGGTCACGGACAGACATCCGATTTTCACCATGTACAGGGATTCTATAGCGAAACGGCTGTAGCTTTGGGAGGCGAAAAATAGACGGTACAAACCCCAGAAACAGATGATCGTCAGAATTGTGTTGTGCAAAACATTTGACCAGGTTAAAGCTTCGATGGTTTCTTCTAGCCGGCTGAGTAAAACTCGCGTTCGCAGGCTAAGTAAAGCTTGTCTCGAGGAATAAGCATTTAGAAGATTGTTTGATTTTTTGCCTGCTATCAGAATACAGCTTAAAGATACCAGCAAGACTAGGGTGTAAAAAATAAAGGATACCGCCCAAAAACTTTCCCCTGCTATGAGCGTTATCTCACAGTATTCTACAGTACCGTTTCGAGTAAGGCTTGATTGATCAAAAAACAAGTAAATACCAAAAATGGCGGTTACGGTATAGATCGATCCAATAGAGGCGAGTAAACTGAAAGATACTTTATTTTCGTTGATTTTCGCAGGTTTCGTTGGCAAATACCGACTGACTCGTAATCGGTCGATGCTTATAAATAAACAAGAAAATATGATCAACTGGGCTGGCACGGAAAATAACTCCTCAAATAGGAAACAAGTTATATTGTTCCATTTGTGCTGTTTCACATGTTTTGTTACAGTACTCAAAAAGTAAAAACTTTTAACAAACATATAACTGGCTTGCACCAGCATACAAGCTGCCATATGACGTAATAATAATCGAATATTAGCGTCGATTTGGCTACATCGATACAGTATTACGCAGAATAGTGAGTTCACCATAATACTAGCTACAGCCATTACAGTTATTACAACGTTGCCGAATACAAACCAGCCTATGGGACAATCGTCGGTTAGAATTTCTGTACGGTTATCGGAAACAGGCAACATTTTGTAATTGCTGAAACAAAATATATTTTTTATCTTTATTAAGTGATATTTTACAGTTACATAATTATATTTCATAGCAGGCGATTTTATTTTATAAGTTATATTACAAAGTTGTATTATTTTTTATAGCAGGCAATGGTATTTCATAACTTATATCAAGACTATCAAGAGTACATAATGGGAAGAGTATGACACTCTTCCAATTAGTCTGGTTAGCAGTGCCAGCGCGGTAGATAGATACGTTGCACATTAGCGGCCCAAAAAGGTCCCCAACGGGACCATTCTTGATCAATGTCGGGACCAATGGGTACTTATACTGTCCTGCAAGTACCCAAATAAGTACGTTCTAAATTAGAACGTTTCCATTTGGGTACGTTGCAAGGTCCATTTGGGTACCTTGCAGGACCCGTTTAGGCCCTAGTAAGTACCCACTTGGCATCTATTTTGGCTGCTAATGTGTAACTGGCTTACCGTTATACTTTTCTGGCTTAGCTGCCTGCTTGCGCTGCCAAGCTGACCAATGGGAATGGTGTCATACTCTTGATGTACTCTTGGGTACAAATACATTCTATAGTCGGTGTTCTAAGCTATACTATAAATGTGAAACTCAACTCAAATAAAACCTGTATAAAATCTTATAAATGCGTCATCTTGCTCTTTTGTTATCATCGGATGCTAAAAGCTTTAGTAAACTATTTCAGAAGGGTTGGATGTTTTGTAAAATTCTAGAAGAATATTAAATTAAACTCCGGAGGCGGTGGATCCGAGAGTGAGGAATAGAAAAATTTCTAGAAACGTATATGAACTATAGCCAGGGTCATTTAATTAGGATTCAATAACACTTATTTCAGTATGAGAGTTGAGAGGTGGAGAGATCTTATGCGAACGTCGAGTTTGTGACAACATCTGCTCCGTTTTTTTTTGTAAAAAGGCAAAAAAATTTTGATTCTATCAAAAAAGGATTTGAAGAAAAACCTCTCTGGGATTAAGTGAAGAGTAAGTGTATACATAATATAGTCGTCCTACAGTATGCAGTTCATAAGGTTTCATAGATGGAAAGTTTTTATAAATATCTTCGTTCATTTTAATATGTGGGTTGAAAATAATATCTCAGCAGATTTCAGATGACAAAAAACAATTGATAATAAAAATATACTTTCAGCAGCGACCTAGCTTTGGACTCTGGCTGTGCATTAATAGCTCAAAATAATAAATTACTGTATCTTTAAGTAGGTGACAAAAATTAATGATAATGAAATGGTTGCTTTTGTTAAGTGTATGAAAGCAGTCGCAGACATCCTTAACCACTTATTTAATCAATATTTATTAGTAACAGTAGGTATTAATTCTGATGATTGTCTATCCAAAAAATATGTAACTTACAGGTTTTTCAATGGAAAAATAACTGAGTCTAAGCAAAACTGTCAAACTGCAGGTAAATGTCTATGGGTCTTATCCAAAATTGGATTTATCGGATTAGATTTAACTTTATTTCGTCAATAACGCAGCGTCAGTTAAACGTAATTTACTGCAACTTGGCACACACCGAGATAATGTATGTAAGTCATGTCGAGCTGAATTCCAGCCTGCTATTTTCATTTTGTGTTCTGTTATTAGCAAAATTAATTTAAATCTAATACGTTAAATCCAATTTTGGATAAGGCCCTAGGCTTTAACAAAGTAAGACATGCTTAGTGCCAGCATGTTTCACCGCCAGCAGGCAAATAAGGCAACTTGATAAATTAGAACATTTTTATAAATTATGAAAACGAAAACTTCAAAGGGCTGTGAACTCAAGATATATCATCAGTGCTTGTTTAATGAACAACAAATTAATCATTGTGAACAGGTGTCGTTAAGTTAAATATTAACTTGAACTACGTAATGGTCATTGTTAAATATTAATTAGAACTAATGGTCATTGTTAAATATTAATTAGAACTAATGGTCAGTCACTGGTTGTTAGTCACCATTTCTTTCATTAATACTTGTCTTAAGGATACAGGATTACGGCCAACGACTAATTCAACTAACTAACTAACTAACTAACTAATTTAACCCTATCCTTTATAAACAATAGTTCTAAATGGCACTAAGTCCTAGCCTTGGCTGGGTTTATATCCGTACCATAGACTGTGCCTGCTTCACAGTGACAACTTCGTAGCAATACTGTCATTAAATTAATGTCACTTACTTTTCGATGATTAGCTACAAATGTAGTAAGTACCTAATAATGGATAATAGTTTCACTCAACTGTCATTTATAAACTCATCAGTCTTACAGTCGGTCTTTTGTTGGCTATTTTAGGCTTGATGAATGATCCTACATAATAAGGGCAAGTACGAAACATCAGATGTTGAGTTCGGTACATTTTGTTGTCAACTCTAACTTTTCTTACGTTTGAATGATAAATGAGTTACAACAAATGAGCTACTGCATATTCAAGCAGGAGTACTCCTTATAGATATGGCTTGAATTCAGAAACGGTGTTCAACTTTACACTCGATCTAAGACGTTCTTTTCAAATGAAATAGAATATCGTGATAAAATATTTTATGTATTCGTATACGGATTCTGTGCGACCACGTGTTCGACTCGGACTAAATTTCGATCAGTGGCTGCATTGTATTCTAAATGAGAAATAGGGCCTACGAGACTCGGGGGCTGTGGTGTAGTGGTTAGCATTCTTGTCGTCGACGCAAGCGGCCCGGGTTCGATTCCCGGCGCCTTCTTTTATTTTTTCTTTCTAACTTGGGGCCTCCTCTTTCTTTCAACAACAGAATAAACTCAGTCAAGTAAAGCTATTGCAATTAGCTTTAACAACATAATCAATGACGCAATGTTATTGCTCGCAGGTTTAAATTCAGATTTTGAACAATTATAATAGAATTGTTTCCTGGGTGTTGTCACGATTTGGAATTGCTATAACACAAGCTAAAACTTTCCGCAAGTATCGAGTGAATATCTTGGAATGGATGCTAAACAAAGTCTGCTACTTTCACTTTCACCTGCTCAACCAGTTATTTCTGGAAAATTAGAAAAACAATTTCGACTTTATGCATCTGTAATAAACAAAAAATTAAGTGATGTAAAGTTACGTAGCCGAGGGGCGAAATCCGAAATCCGAAAGTGGGCAATTCGATACGAATTTAGTCAGTTTACGGATTCTTCTGTTAAACCCAGAACTGGTTGGCTTATTGATGCAAGGCGGTTTGGCGGAGTGTGAACTGTGACACCCCAGAAAATGCAGAGTCCCAAACTCTCGTTGGTTTTAAGCTGAGGGCCCACTGTTTTCTGTTTACGACTAAACCATGTCTGAGAAAAGTTGACTAACATCCCAGTAGACTAATACATATGTAGTTTGCAATTAAACATAACTTGATACTCAATTTAAAAAACTAAATCCTGTATAATAAGAATAGGTAAAATTGTCTGGTCTTATTTAAAACGGGATTTGACTTCTTTTATTTAAAATAGACTAGCAGCAGGGTTCTGGGTGTAAACTTAACCTGAAAAAACTTACATACTTCAAACTAATTTTAGAAAGCTCGATCCTCCAAGGTATTAATAAATTAATTAATATACACAGCACACGAATAATTAATATTGTGCTGTGCTGTTTGTCAAATAATATTAGGTACCTAAATCACATCTGCTAAATCTAATTTTAGATGTCGTTTCATCAATAGCTTATGTGTAGCTTATGAAACAGCTTTAACGATAGGTAAGAATTTATGGGACCCATAAGATTTATGGTAAGCCTCTAAAACGATCCCAGATTTACATATATTATGCTGTGATGTTTTTCTAATCTACCTCAAACACTGAAATTCTATATGCAAGAGCCATTCGGTTTAAAATGTAGTCTATCGAAAGTTACACGTTCGGACAAAAAACATGGACAAAATTGATTCAAATTCCTTTTAAGCTAAAACGCTTTACATGATTGACACGTCAGTGACAAAATATGAAGTTTCAATAAATCATGCTTGCGTGCTTCAGCACTGATATTTGACGAGTACCTAAGCAATTAAAAATAAGAAGGTTATACCTGTGGACTATAAAAATTATATACTAAGGTATTAGATAGATAAACCATGTATGTACATATATACAAAAAGTAGACTTTAATATCAGCGTGAGTAAATGATAGATATGAACTCATTAAGATCGATAATTATAAAGGGCCTACAACGCAAAAAAACTGACACTAACAGAATTAACGAGCAAATTCTGAAAAGTTAATAGGTTAATAACTCAGTAAGTTATATTCTGTTTGTGATTTGTGTCTGGCTTATTTTTGCTGGGTACAGACAAAAACAATAAGCATTCTTCTGGCATTCTGTAGCGTTTCTAATTTCGTCAACTAATTTAGCTGAAAACAATAATTACAAAGCAGTATTAATTCTATACTATAACCTAACTAATGATTTATTAGCTAATTAGTTTAATACTTATTTTTTTACTTTCCCAATAATGTGATTTGCCATCTGGAATAATATTGAAAAGTGATGCATAAGAAATTGAAAGTTTTATATGAGTTGGATTCGTAACCTTGACGCTTATGCCGTATCTATGGGTTGCGAAGCAATGGCAAAAACAACAAAAAAAACTTGATGAGATAAAAATAAGCACAACTATTGTATCTCCACTTTAATACTAAGGACGATGGAAATTATCGGTCACCATTATTACTCCTCTAGTCATATTCTCAAAACTTCCAATAGGTAACGTTAGCTTATTCTTACCCACTGGTAGAGGATGAGGATACAATTGTTTTCTCAAACAATGACTATAGCCGTGGTTATCTTTAAAATTTGGGTCAAAAATAGGCGTTAACTTCTATAGCTCCAGATACACAATCCCACAAAGTTCTAATGGTCCACGTTAGCCTATGTAGTTTTCAACTTTAATTTTACCTTTATCTCACATTAATTTTACCCTTACTTTACCAGTGGGTAAAGATAGCCTAATTTTTCCCATAGGTAATTCCGAGAAGACACACATTCTAACAAGCTGAATGTCTCAACAGTAAAAATATTATTTAGGCTATGTCTCATTATTAAGAGCTTAATTTACGACTGTAATAGTGAATAAGAAGTAATAACAGTTGGTTAATACTGGTTCAAATTAAAATTGCATTAAGCTGCCGGATTGAAAATTTTGTTTGTCAGAACCAAAAGGTTTTTGCGAAAACGGATTCACAGTTGACTGAACTGCTAATGAGCATAGAACTGTGTCAAGAAACGGATAGTGACAACACTCAAGAAACTTAATTAAGCAAAATTCAGCTTTTGCATAAAGACAAAAA
>JASANF010016130.1:0-10801 GCA_030248245.1 Trissonchulus sp. WLG1_4
AAAGAAAACTGTCTTAATCTAATTCATTAACAAGCCCAAAGCGAAACACCGTTTCCACTTCTAACCACAGTTCAGAGCCTTCTCATAAATTATATTAGTTGGATGGATCAGAACTAGATTAACTTCATTCACAACTGAAGGATAGATTTAAAAATTATTCATACATTAATGCAAGAAAATGCTGATGATACAGTTAGTCTAATTTTTACATAATTTTCGTCAAAATAATCTTGAGTTATGGAAGTTAATCTAGACAATTTAATCCTGTTAATATAATTTATAAAAGAGACCCTTAGTTAAGGTTAAAAGGTCAAACTTACTCCGCATGTTTGTACATCCACTGTCCCGTGGACTTGTCATAGGTGAACAGTTTTGGCTGGTGAGTCTCTCCCGTGGCCTTCAGTTTTCTGGCCTCTGCCCTCTGCGCCTCCTCTAGCACATACTTCTGTTCCGTGGCCTCGTCCTGGTCCTGTGCTGCCAGAGCCGCTGTCACTTGGGACCAAAGGCTGAAGCATCATTTCCACAGACTTAGTTTGGTATAGCCAGGCTCATCACATAAACATATAAATTTCAGAATAGTAAAACTAAGCTAAGCCCTGACTAAGCTTGATACTAACTCCAGGACTACGTTAACGGTCAAAGCCTAAGTTTAAATCCAAACATACATGTAATTTGGGGGGGATGGGCCGGGGAAGACTGGCAAGACTGACTGGGAAGGAAAATTGGAATTTTTTTGAAATATAGGCAATTTTTACCAAAATTTTCGCCAAAAATTGTCAAAATAGGTGTTTTTTGTCAAAGAAACAAAAATTGCGTCATTTTTGGGAGGGGGGGGGTCAAACATGAGCTGACGCAGGGGAGGGGGGTTCCACCAAAGGGGGGGGGTACCCAAAATTTTGGTGTTGTTACATGTATGAATCCAAACTTCAGCCATTACATTTTTTGAACTTTTGAAATGAGCAGGATTCATTTTAACAGATTTGGGGACTTCAAAAATGCTTGTAACAAATTAGATTACCACTATTTTCTGTCAATAACTAAACACACGAGAAACATGTTCGCAAGCGTTCTGCAAAATACAGTGAACTAAACCTTTCAATTTTTTAAAAAAATTGTTGAGCTTGTAACAAGGATACATATTCTAATCTAAGTCTAATGCGTCCACTACTAAACTTCGGACTAAAAAAGGCCAGTCCAGTTATCTCGATAAAAGAATGACCTCGGAGTTCTACAAAAATCCACTAACCGCCTGAAACAATAGAACACTTAATTTTTTAAAAAATTGAAATTAGAGGATTTGGAAACTTGTTTGAGTGACCGAGGCGTGTTTTTTACCGTTCGGACTCGTAAGATTCCTGCTGACTTTGATCAACGACGTATTTTTTTAATCTTCGTTCAATAGTTTCCTGACTAGGCTGCCATAGGATTTCTTCCACCTGAAAAAGTAATTATTAGTATTTACGAAAGCATCTACTACTGAAAAACGAGCAGCGTATTAAATATAATAAGTTAAGTCATCATCATTTACAGTAAATCAAGTTCAAATTGTCGTTAAGGATAGAAGAAGAGAGAGACAAAAGGAGATTTAAGGGGGTAGTGTCGCGAAAGCAGTCGATTTTGCGCGACTATAAAACTTTTTCAGTAAAAAATAGGTCATTGTTCTTTATATATTCTAAATATATGCTTCGAGGCAAACATTCTTGCCAAGTTTCAGCAAAATTGATGCAGCATACAGTTAGCAGTGAAGTCGCAAAGTCGGAAAAATGACGTTTTGAAAACCTAATCACATTCGATATTTTCGTCACAATTAAAAAGTTTTTGTTTAAATTCTTTGCACAGACTAAAAGCACATTAGCTCTAGTTTATGCACACAAAATTTTGTGCATCTTGCGGAGATACAACGCAAAACCCAAAAAAAAAAAAAACACTAAAAGCCAACTACACCAAGCTGGCCAATCTGATATCTGGCTTGATTTTTTTGAACTTTTATGTCTCTATTGTGTGATGACTGGCTCACAAATGGTGATTGGTTCAAAATATTGGTAGATATTGGTAGTCTAGTGTCAGGCAGTATTTATTTGACACCATATGTCATTTCACTAGTTTCTCAGTTAACGTACAATTTCAAAGCAAAAGGCTATTTTTAGCAACCTATGAGCAAAACTGCTTTGGCGACACTACCACCTTAAGTCAGTTGCTGTGAATAATGCCAAAAGCATTTTAGCCTTCTTTGAACGCGAGTCTGACGTAACCCCAATTTTTTTCATATAAAAAAACTGACTACAGTCAGGTAATTTTCATAAAACTGCTCACGGACAAAACTATAAAGACACCCATGAACCGGCTATATAATATTATAGCCTATTTTGCCGGCTGAACGGACATACGGCTGTAAGTATGAATCGACCCTGGCTTAATCTACAATAAAAGTAAAACTAAAAATGGCTTACTCCGCTGGATCTGAATTTAATATTGACAGTGGAGTCCCAATGTCCATCAATATCGGCCAATGTTTCTTTGCCCAATTTAATCTTTCCACTGATGGCGTTCATGCCCTCCCCAGCCCCTAACCAAGGCTAAAAATAAATAACTCTAAATACAAAATAGAAATTTTTATAAGTGTTTTTAAATTATGGATATAAAAATGAGAAATAGTAACTCATCGAAAATATTTAGACAGAGGAGAACGTTAAAAAACTAGAGAACAATCAGGTTACTGGTTTCTCAGAATCTCCGGCAGATTTATGAGAGCGTACTAATTTTCTCCAAAAATATTAACAACCGCCACTTAATGAAATTATCACATCATGAAACTTCAGTAGTTTGACAAGACGCATTAATACATTCACGCTAAAAAATAAGCAACAAAACAGCCGAAGACAGTAAAAAAGTGTCTAGTTTTGCCTTCCAGAGTTCCAGACAGTCGAGACATAAATTAATTAATTAAACCAGTAAGAAAAATCAAAACACCTGCAGACTAACTTTTAATTTAAACTCTAGCTCAGTGGAATAGCCTGTTCGTTCGCATAGAATGGTTACACTGCCTCCCATTTCCATTGTCAGCGTTCCCAGGATAAGTCCCTTGCAGTGGGCGTAGGGCAGGGTTATCAGGTAGGTCTCCCCGCGGGCTAACAAGGTTAGTTGGATATTGCCCACCAAGACGGCGGATAAGGAATTACCTGAAACCCCATTAATTACGATTTGATTAGGTAAGCGTAACCTCTGCGGCCTGCTTCAATAAACTCACAGGCTCACAATTGTGACAAATTTGGCTGCAAAATCAGGTGAATCGTAATGAAATTATACGTGTAGTGTGTATATATTCATTACAAATCAGCTGATTTAGCACTAGCAAATCTCACAATTGTGGGCCTGTGAGTTTATTGAAATGGGACCCTGGATGTAACTTCCGGCTTATCCAGCCATGAGGTGCGGGGCTATCTCCGTTCGTCGCCGTAACGGTTAATCTATTTGCGTACGATAAGTAACTCACGCTATTTCTTAAATTTGCTTACTACAAAGTTTCATTACGTACCGCGCAACTCCTTGCACATACTCAGTATATATATTTTATAGGATTCATACTTCTGGAACTATCATCAGCCATCCTTTTTATTATTCTTTCGACTAGAGTTGCTCGTTAACAACACAAGTCGATGCCAGCCTGCGAAGGTTGAGCGGATCACCGTGGCTAAACAGCAGGCTTATTATAGTCGGCATACATTCGCAGTAAGCAGTGGCTGTGGAGGGCCACTAAGTAATCCGAGGTTCACGCATGGGGAGCGAAAGGCCCGCTTTTGCTGGCTATCATCAACCAACCCAAGCCATACTCACTTTTCATAACAACTATTTCGTCAATTTATCAAAAGAAAATCTCTACCATAAAACTTGGATTTTGCCAGAATGGTCCCGTTGAAGTTGTACCCCGCCCTTCGATTGGTAACGTGGAATGCAGAAACCGGAGGATGATGAGATACCTGCAACAACGATGTGTTTCATAAAAACATAAAATAAAAACAAAACAAAAACTCACTCGACGAAAAATGGGGTTTTTTAAATCCAAAACACACTTCATTAAAGAATCCTAATTTAGCCTGCAAAACTGTGGATGATCACACAAGCCACACACTTATGCAATATAAGTAGGGCTTTTTGTTTGTCTAGAAATTCAACTTTCAAATTCTAAACTCAAATTTGCAAACCTTTTTCAATACTTTTGCAAGTAGCCTACGAATTAATAATGGGTTACTGACCTATTATGCCTATATTAACGCTTATCTACCTACGCATTAGCGATTATATACTAAAGTGTGTTACGCAGAGAATCTACGCGCTGATTGGCCATAGTTTTTTTAAGGAAACTTAAACATGTTGGCCGAAAACGACAAGCGCATTTGCCTGTGCTAGAACACAGGTAGGCTGAAGAGTCTCACTCTTATTCTATAAAAGTAGTGCGATGCCGTTGTAAACTCTTGAGTACATGCATTAAAAACAGACCAAACACGCTAGACCCTGAGACAAAAAAACGCGAATTCATTTTACGAAAACAATGATTAGCAAGCATCAATAGTACAGCGAGAAGTGACAAAAATCAAGCCGCCTGTTTTGTCTCAAGGTTCAGCAATTTTTGGTCAAACCTTTTCGACACAGATTCTGTCGACTGAACAGAAATAGGGGTCAAAGGTCGAATGACCCCCACGGAAAAACTGTCACACCTGTTCAGCCAAATAGAATGTTCGACTATTGTCCTGAGTTTGTTGCCAGCAGCATCGATAGACTTCGCCCAGAATTGGATTGTATGGCTTTTTCAAACCCTACAATTTACAAAACAGTATTTCAGTATTTAGTTAATTAATTGAGTTAATTAATTAATTAATCAATTTGTATTTTGTAAGACCTAAACCGTCCATGTCTGTGTGTGTCCGCATGGAAGCCAGTACAAGTAAACTGCATACATATGCATGATGGTCCGTCCCATAAATACGAAAAACTGGGTACTAACAACCGTCCTTGTTATAGCTAACTGATAATCCAGCTTCTTGATTACGAGCATACGGACACACTTAAGGACAAGAAAGATTTTTAGTACGCAAGCCAGACAGTCTTATGTTTAAATAACCATTGTCGTATTTGAAGAAGTACAAAAACACAATAGCTCTGCGAATAAATCCTTAAATCCTTACGGACAAAATACTGTGTAGATACCAGCTAGCCAGCCACACTATCAACATTTTAGAAAAGAAAATACGACCGACAATCTGTTGCTTCGTTTTCAAATCAATCAAAGTTTTGCATCAACAATTTCGTTAGTATTTTTTGGACGCTTCCCATTATTACACTACTATAACTGTGCATTATTTAAAAATAACCTGTCCGCCAAAAGAGCTTATAACCATTGGTCAGAAACAGGAAATATAACGCACAGTAATTTTAATAAAAATAGGAAAAGCTGTCAAAATCACTTTTGGCTTTTTATAGAACCCGGAAATGTAGAACTTCGCCACAGCCCGCATTCGCTTGAATGGATCGTGTTCGCCGATTGCACTGCAACAAAAAAAGCACCCACTTTGCTGAACAGAAAAGGAAAAAAATGATAAAAAAACTAAAAATAATGCTTATAACTTGCAAATAAAAATTATATTTTCGACGATAATTACTGGAGATTTGAACAAACGTTGCCGACTATTAAGTTAGATGTGTATTAGCGTTTAAATACATATCTTTACTACCAAATGCAAACTTCACCTAAATCTAAAGTAACACTCCTTATGAAACTATTCCTGAGCCAAATCCCAACTCCTGACAGCAACCCTGAGCCTAAATCCTAACCTAAGCCTAAACTAATTAATTAATTCTAAGTAATTTTGAAAACGCACACTATTGCGGGAAGTAGTGTCCAATCAAGAATAAAGTCCTTGCCTCAGTCTTTTATTTAAAAACACACGTTTATTTCTGATACCAAAAATGAGCCAGTAAAAGAACAATTCAACACGCACTGGAGTACTAAAAAACCTACTCCAACAATAAATCTGCATGATAATAATAATCTGATAGCTTTTCAAGAAAGGAGCGCGGCTCCAAAATGAAAGTCGGCAACACAACTTTGCTAAGATCCATTCCAGGTCGAACCTAAAAAAATAAAAAAATGGGTCACCGTGTTATAATATATAAAATATATTAACATTTTTAATAACTATCTAGTTTCCAGTCAGTTGTTCAGTTAGACAGTTAACCCAAATTGAAAAGATAATAAATTATCAAAATGGAAACTGGAAAACTGATAGTACCTGTTTCATTAAAGTCCAAATAAGACTTTTATTTTCGTCTGCTACTTCTTCCGTTTGTGCTGCTGATCCAAGCTGAAAACACACACTAAAAAGAATACAAAAAATATAAAAAAGTAATAATATAAGTCCCACCAGTGTTTTTTTTGCGTCAAAAAGTGCGAAACGTCGCACTTTTTTCTGAAATTTCGCACTTTTTTTCGGCCATGTGCGTCCCGTGACGCACTTTTTTTCGGCTGAGGTTGAAAGCTGTCATAGCTGATTTGGCCAAAGTGTCGAAAATAGCATTTTCGTCCCTAAAAATTTGAAAAATTTTCCAAAATTGCGTCAAAATCATCAAATTTGTAAAATTTTCTGATGTGTCTAATGTTTCAAGCTTGATCTGTATACAGCTACAACTGGTTTCAACGACAGTTAACAACTATTATGATTTATGATTAAGATTATATATGATTAGAAAAAATCGTGTCGAAGCATGCCACACCCAGCAACAGCAAGTTTCTTAAAAGCATCAATTAATGCCAGAATAAGAGAATTCTATTACATATCTGCTGAAATTAGCTGCGTGTTTACAGTGTTAATAATTAAGTTCCTGCCACCCTAATTTGGTGTAATGATGCCGTCTCCTGGGGAACTGAGTTAAGTCCCAAAACACCAGTTACTTGGCTTCTGGGGGCTGCCGCCCCCAGACCCCTGCAACTACTGCAGTTCCCGTTTTGTATTTTTTCAAGCTAAATTGCATCCTTGTAGTCTTTTTCAGCCTGCTAAAATTCAAAACTCTGCTTAGCTTCTCAACAACATACCGACATTGACGTGATCAGCACCGACATTGACGTGATCAGCACCGACATTGACGTGACATTTAAGTCCCTATTGGATAACGCACTGTGCAGCGTATCAAATAAAACAAAAAATTCTAGATGCAGAGACGCCACGGCCAGGTCCATAGTTATTTAAAGTCCAAGTCCCCGACTCTCAGAAACCAGAATTTATAGTTAAGCTCAGCTTTCGCACACTTTTAAATGGGCAAGGCAATGGCGTACCCAGGGAAGGGTGAATGGTCGGAATTGCCCCCCTCCCGAAATTTTTTCTAATTGCACAAGGGTTCTCCCTTTTGCTTTTATTGCCTGGCCGAAAAATTTTTCCGATACGTTTCCAATTGATCAAATTTGGTCTAAAAATAAAAAATTCCCAATTTTTTTCCTGGGGGCTGCCGTTCCCAGGCCCCTGCAATTTCTGGCAACGTGGTCTTCCATTTTAGATACACATTTTTATGTTAGTATTGAAAATAGTGCATTTTAACCCATTACAAAAAATCAAAAAGCCATTCCCCCCGAAATTTTTTTCGGGGTACGCCACTGCTTAAATGTAGAAATAAAAATTATTTCAGAAAAAATTTTTAAACCCCAAAAGTGTAATTGAGGACGGTCAGTGCCATAACAAAGTGATTTTCACCTAAAACACGCGCTTAAATAACATTATAACCGCCCTGCGCACTTTTTTTCAAAATGAGGCAAAAAAATTTGGGCATGTGCGTCAGACGACGCAAAATTTTTGACGAAAAAACACTGAGTCCCACTTAGAATAATTACACACATTAAACTTCGGATTTATACTGACACCTAGCTGCTCGGACGTTAAGCCGATTAAATTATAACTAAATCACGCCGCCTGTCACATATTATAATTAGTATATAACAGCTGTTTTTTCATAATTTTCCCAAGTATGAATCGCCCGTAACAAAAAGCTCACATCAAACCCACAGAACACCAAAAAAACAGCTAAGGGCGAATCCAAGGATAAATCCATTGACAAACAACAGTCCCACACTCAGTAAAACAACAGTGAAATGTAAAAAATTAAAACAAAAAGTGTGAAAAAACAAAAAAATGCTTACAGCGCCGAATTCCTCCGGAGGGGCGGGGACGTAGTTGGTTTCCTGATCGGCCGAGTCCGCGTCCTGAGGCTCTCCCAGGACCTCCGCCTCGACGTCGTCACTGTCCGAGTCTTCCTCTTCAGAGCCTAGAAAAGCCAGTCAGTTCACTAATCACTAATCTGGCTAATCTGTATTAGATTAACTAGATTAACTTCAGTAACTTAACCAAGATTAACGAAAGTTTATACAAAACTGTAAACCGAGCAAACCATGTCTACTAATTTTATAAATTTTAGCTAATCCCATGTGGAGTGGTGAAGTTACCCTCTTGTTAATCTACTCCAGTCAGTATAAGGCGCATAAACTACATTAACTCAGTCAAATACTGTGTTAACCCAATACAACCTTTTTCACAATCTCCTTAAAATGAATTAATAACGTTACGTTTCTAGAATGCTGTGGTAACCCTATTCTTGTGGATATATAAACAGTACATTCATTTAATACACACGCTCTATGCAAATCGGGACTAAACATGACGATTTTACTTATGACGACGATCTTTACAATTTATGATCATACAGAAAATATCATAATATATTCCAAAATAAATTCATTCAAAATTCAATGTAACAAACCAAAGAATGCAAAAGGATCGTTGTATCAGTTCACGATGGACATACTGAATTAACTTTAGCAGCTGAACTTGGCTTGGCACCACCAAAGTTAACAATAATAATATTCTTACATGTATTACAGTAAAGCCCGGTTCATACTTATCCTTAAGGACACAGGAACAGGGACAAGGACAAATTTCGGTCAACTGCTGCAAAGAATTGACAAAAGCAACTCATATAATTTTTTGCATACCGTACGGAAGTGACGTTGACTTTGTTCGTGCAAAACACTGGCTCATTTGGCCATGTAGTTTTCTTGGAATCGCTTAAGGACAAAACGATAGGGACAAGGACAAGGACGAGTATGAACCGGGCTTAAGTCTACCAAGGACAAATGTCGAGTTACTACTCAAGTCTGACCAAAAATTACTCAACAGTCAACCCTAAGACGATACAGATGGCTTGACTTTTACGACTACTCGCTGTACACCTGTAGCCCGTTTCAATAAACTCACAGGCCCACAAATTTGTGGGCCTGTGAGCCTGTGCCTGTGAATTCTGTTTCAATATCTCACAGGCACAGGCCACAGGTCACAGGCCACAGGCACAGGCAGAAATTCGAACAGCCACAAATCGCTCACAGGCCGTTCGGTTTCAATAAAAAATTGTGCCTGTGAGCGAGCTCACAATTGTGGCGTTTTTTCACAGGCCGATGGGTGGCCTGTGAGAGCTTTCGTAGTGTCAATTAGCACTAAAATCTGATCAGTTTAATGTTGATTTTTGAATTTATTTGATTTACAGGTGAACCTGTTCAATTTAGAAACCTTTTTTGTGAAAATTTAGTGAAAATTTTAGCTGTATGAAATTTTTAAAAATTTCGTACTTTTGTATATCATTACTTTCATAACGTTGTGCAAGTTTAGCACTAAAACTGAAAAGAAACAATGAATAAAAGTTGAGAAAAGCAGCATTTTAATAGCTGCAAAAGATTTCAATCCATATAAGGGGCATATAACAGCCCAGCTGACAAATGTCAGCGTAACTACGTGTGTTCGCAGGCAAGCCGTGCATGCGATCACATTGTGTGCGTCACATGCGAGTGTCTGCCTGTGGACTTGTGGCCTGTGCCTGTGGCCTGTGAATAGTCACAGGCGCAGCTGAAAACATATTGAAACCCGATTCACAGGCACCTGTGGCCACAGGTCACAGGGCCACAAATTTGTGCCTGTGGGCCTGTGAGTTTATTGAAACGGGCTACTGGTGACTGATATTACTTCTTTTCCTAATTAAATCATGTGTTTCGTTGCATCTCAAGATCCAGCATTTTTTGTCAGACATTAGTCACTATTATTCACGAGTAAACCTAATCTAACCAGCCCAACCTTCAACAAAATGCTTCTCCGCCTCAGTATCATCCAAATTCAGCGGCAGCGGGGGTCCCACAGCCGCCGCAGCGCTAAGCATTTCCAGCTGCTGCGTGCTAGTGCTAGGCGTGATGGCATCCTGACTGCCGCTAGCCGAAGCACCCCCGTTTCCGTTAGCGCCTGCGGAGTTGGTCCCTTCTGGGCTCAGCGGGGCGTCGCCGTCCCTAAGCTCTTTGTGCATTGTGCGGATCAGCAGATTGCTGCAACGGAGAGCCAGCTCCAGAGCGTCCATCCAGCAGCGACCTGAAACATTAAATGAACCAATGTGAGCATGCTGAAAGCTACTTCACATTATTATAAAAATAAATTTTGACCATAGATGCACTAAGGGGGGGGGGCAGGGGCATAGGGGGGGTATCCACCCACCCCCTCCCCCTGGGGTCGGCACCCCCCTGTCCCTCAGAGACATCAGCCCCCCCCCCCTTCAGAGACAGCAGGCACCCCCCCCCCTCAACCTCCCACCCACCCTTCTCATAATCTCATTGCCCAAAAAGCGCACCAAAATTGAGTAAAAAAACAAAACATTGTAAAAAAATTTGATGGCTGCGGCCAAAAAATGCCCCAAAAATCAGTTCAAAATCGAAAAATGCTAAATTTTT
>JASANF010016134.1:0-42208 GCA_030248245.1 Trissonchulus sp. WLG1_4
GGGGGGGGGGTAGAGCGAGCGATCAATCTAATGTGAATATTTTTGAGGCCGTTATTTTAGCGTGCTGAAATGCTGACAGTTATGGGATGTTCCCGATCGCGGGGACCTGGGGGCGGTAGCCCCCAGAAGCCGGATCTTTTTTAGATTTTTGAAATGCAATTCGCATTGAAAATGTAAATTTAAGCTACACTTGTCGAGAAACGAGTGCGCATGCGGGGGTCTGGGGGCGGCAGCCCCCAGTAGAAGATAGTTATTTAGAATTTTGATTTTACAGTTTTTTATAATGGGTTAGAATGCACTTTTTGCCATTTTAAACGCCTTACAAACGCAAGATCACTAAACCACACGGTGGCAGCCGCAGGGGTCTGCGTGCGGCAACCCCCAGAAAAAATTGGCGATTTTTCCAATTTTTAGACCCATTTTGGTCAACTGGAGACGTATCAGAAATTTTTTCCGACAAAAATTAAACAAAAGAAATGGTAACGTAGCGAGATATATACATTGTAACGACCGGATGCATGAGAGTAATTGACAACTAGAGAAGAGGATCGTGCTCCCACTATTCTAATAACTTTTCTTTTGAAAGTTTCGCACACTTCTTGGCAGGTGCGTAGCCAGGGGGGATGGGGGAATTCCCCCCACCTCCCCCCGAAAATTTTAATTATATAACAAATCAAATATATACGAAGTTATCATTTATATACTATATATTTGGTATATAAATGATATCAGTCTTTTTACCACTTTGACATATGCTTGAAAGGTTCCATATGTAACATGTAACAGCACAAAAAATACCTAAATTTAAAACAATTGAAAACGGCAGAAACTAGAAAACGATAGCAATATATACGGTAGAACCGAGGGGGGTCCTAGGGTGTGGCCAGTAAATGCTACTAAAACATTCAAAATTAGTTTAAAACGCGTTCAAAACGAGTTCAAAATTCCTGCGTGCAGGCTAACGTGAGTAACAAAACGTCCAAAACGAGTTTAAAAAACATTTAAAACCAGTTCAAAACCAGTCCAAAACGAGTTCAAAATTAGTCAGCGTATGCCTAAAACGCGTCCAAAACTAGTTTAAAATTAGTTCAAATTTCGTTCAAAAGGAGTTCAAATTTCATTCAAACTTGCGCTGGAAATGTTTTGGACTCGTTTTAGACTCGTTTTGAACGAGTCCAAAACTAGTTTAAAAACGTTCAAAACCAGTTCAAAAATATTCAAAAAACGTCTAAAAAACATTCAAAACTAGTCCAAAGTTGCTTGTTCAAATCCAGTTCAAAATTTTTTGAACTGGTTTTGAACAGTTTTTAAACCCGTTTTGAACGCAAAATCCGTCCTGTGGAATGACAGCTGTTTTGAGGGTGACAGCTGTTTTGAGGGTTAGAGAGAGTTCTAACGTGGGGGCTTGGCTGACGATAGCGGCTTAGATAAATTTTTATTCAAACATGGGGTAGAAAACACGTGGCAACCGATAGTAGTTCTTCTCCCTAATCATCTCTTTGACCTTTTGAAACAGCGTATTAACGCAGCGAGACGCACTGAAATCTGTTGTAAAAAGTGTTTGTTCTGACAATGCGTTAATGTGGCAACACCAGAAAATAGAATAAATAAAATGAAATGAATCAAAAATAAAGACTAAAATTTCCATCACTTTTTTAAAATTTTGTCATTGAACATTGAACTTCGTGAAAAACAATTTTTAGATGTATATATATATATATATATATATATATATATATGTGTGTGTGTGTGTGTGTGTGTGAACATTTTTTAGCTGTATGATGGGCGGTGAGAACTGTGGCTTGAAGATGAATGATCCGATTATCCTAAATCAAAACTCCGAAACCGTTGGGGAGGAGATTAAATTGGCAGTACAAATTTTTCATCATAATACACAGGACGGATTTTGCGTTCAAAACGGGTTCAAAAACTGTTCAAAACCAGTTCAAAAAATTTTGAACTGGATTTGAACAAGCAACTTTAGACTAGTTTTGAATGTTTTTTAGGCGTTTTTTGAATATTTTTGGACTGGTTTTGAACGTTTTTAAACTAGTTTTGGACTCGTTCAAAACGAGTCTAAAACGAGTCTAAAACATTTCCAGCGCAAGTTTGAATGTAATTTGAACTCCTTTTGAACGAAATTTGAACTAGTTTTAAACTAGTTTTGGACGCGTTTTAGACATACGCTGACTAATTTTGAACTCGTTTTGGACTAGTTTTGAACTGGTTTTAAATGTTTTTTAAACTAGTTTTGGACGTTTTGTTTCTCAGCGCTAGCCTGCACGCAGGAACTTTGAACTCGTTTTGAACGCGTTTTAAACTAATTTTGAACGTTTTCGTAGCGTTTACTGATGCACCCTGTAACCTCCCTCGGTTCTACCGTAAATAGTTCAATCGTTTTCTAGTTTCTACCGTTTTCAATATTTTTAATTTAGGTATTTTTTGTGCTGTTACATGTAGCATGACTTCTATCAGGATCAGTCCATCATTCCCGCTAAAGACGCCTTTAAATACAAGAACTACACATATATTATTTTCGAACACACACCGTTACAACTCGAGAGACACATAAGACATATATACATGTAATGACATGACATGTAAGTCACGTGTAACAGCCTCATATATGTCTTAAAGCTGATATACTCAATACCGTATAAACAGTAGAAACCTGGACCGTATTCATACGTGGGCAGCTGACGAATTCTGGGGGGTGAGCCACGGGGGGGGAGGAGGGAGCAACTTTTTCGCCACTGATTTTGGCTTCGTGATCGTGAGCATCTTTCGAACAATCTGGGGGGGGGGTGAAGTGCCTGTCTGGGGGGGGGGGGATGAAAACCCCCCCCCAAACTCTCCCCACGCCTATGTATGGCCGTATTCTCAAAATTACCTGCAGGTAAAGTTAGGCTAATTTTACTCTGCCGGGACCCTCCCCCTCTTTTTAACCTGCGGGACCCCCCCCCTCCCTCCCTTGCGACCGAATTTTGGGGGGGTCTTCCCCCAACTACATGTATGCGGTGTAGTCATGCACAAGGTCTTTTTTTCAAAATTGGCACTGTGTACATGTTGTGTATACGTGTAAATTAAGAATTTGCTTGTAAATTAAGGGTGTGTTGTGTAAATTTTTGAAAGTGTGTATTTTGTCATTTTTTAGGTGAAAAATCATTGTTTTGCACTAAAAAACCGCATATTGACTTGACGACTCGAACTACGAAAGTAAAAATTATGAGGAATGAGAATAGAGTGTATATACTGTGCACCTTAGTGCCGCCTGCACCCGAAAAACAACTTAGAATATTATACGCATTACCTATATATATAAGTTTACACAGACCTTTTTTTGTCAGCCAGATCCTACACATTTTTTACATCCGGGTATAAAATCTGCCCTACAGCTTCCTCTCATGGCCGCAGTGGCAGGTCCCTCCTTCTTTTGTACGAGGGGGGGAATGACCGAAATTAGACGGGGTAAAAAACCCATGTGGGGGAAAAACCCACTTTTTTAAAATGGTCTGGTGATGTCGAAAAACCTAGTAGCTACTAGCTACCCCAAAAGAGTCATGGCAGTGCGAACAGACGTTTATTTTTAACACAAATGCGCATACCAGGGATGTTGCGGCCCTTTTACAAAAAAATATGAAATAAAATAGGAATTTCCCAGAGAAAATATTAAAAAAATTGGAATTTTTGTGCAAAAAAAAGGAAAAAACAGGAATTTTTGACGGACTTTGTAGCTTGTACTGACATATTGGATCTGTGTAACAATAAACTGTGGTTGTTTCGTCTCCTCAGTACAAGATACTCACGGCTTCAGCAACAATAAAAACGGCTACACAGGCTCTTAGACCGGATTAAACGAACTGGACTTATTTTAGTCCAAGGTTTCGGAATAGCAAATCGAGTTAAACGGACTAAATAAGTTAAAATAAGTCAGCGGCCTATGTTTACTCTGACCCCATTCCAAAACTACCACGGCACTAAACTGATTTATTATGCACGCTTAACATCAAGTCCGCTTAGTCCGATTAAAAAGCAGCGTGCTAAAAGTTAAGTCCGTTTAATACGGAGGTTTTCGAATGGCATTTTTCAGCATAATTTTTGAGCCGTTTAGTCTCGTGAATTCGTGACCTCCAAAATGTAGAGCTCTTGTGAAAGATGAATAACCAAGGGTTCCTGTGAATTTTTGGTCATGGACTAGGCTAGAATTTTGTTCCAAACGTATATAATATTGTTACATGATTCCGAACCCACAGTCCGTTTTTAGCTATGAACAGTGGCGTACCCAGAAAAAAATTTCGGGAGGGAATTACTTTTCGATTTTTTGTAATGGGTTAAAATAATAAAATTGCCTTTCTAACAATTTTAACACTCATAAAACGCAAGATTACTGAATGACAAACCTACAAGGGTCTTCGGGCGGTAGCCCCCAGGAAAAAATCTGCGATTTTTCCATTTTTTAGATCAAATGTGGTCAACTGGAGACGCATCAGAAATTTTTTCCGACGAAATTCAAAAAAAAAGATGGGAACGTCACATTAGACAGTGTATTACACAAGCAAATGTAGCATAATATACTCGTGTAGTCATGCATAGGCTTTCATTAAAAGTCAAAGTCACGTCAAAGGTTATTGAAGGGTCACACGGACACAATTTTGCGCGTAGATAAAACATTGAAAACAACGCACAGGATACGCGTATATATATACAGCTGACCGCTAAAAAATAATTGGTGAATGAAGATCACGGCGGCTCTTCAGAGGCAAGAAAATTTGGGAACCAGCAATATGAGTTATCTATCCCAAATAAAACGGGGTAATAGCTAGCTGACTAAGCTGAGCTGAGCCGCAAAACTAGAAATTAGTCGGACAAACAGCCGTCTAACCTGCACTACTAAGTAGGTAGTAGACTGCATGTTTAATACTTCATCGTCTGTCAAAAAGTTGACAGCAGTTTTGAAGCTGATTTGGCTTCAGTGAAGCCACTTTGGTTTCATTGAAGCTGAAGCCGGCTTCGAGGGATGTTATTCCTGATCTGTACTATAATATTGCAAGTTATTGGGAAACCTGAATTTGTGATGTAATATTTGTAAACGCAGCGGCAGTTTCGGAAATTTGCCTTAAAATTAATGCATTCCAATGAAATTTTGAAAAAATCGGAAAAAATAGGAATTTTTCTCAAAAAATAGAAACAATAGGAAAAAAGAGGAACAAACTTACCTACTTGCTGAAAATTTCTGTCCAAGGGGCTCTAAAACGCTATGGGGGGCCACAATCGCTGGGAGGAGGGGGCTTTTACACACAAAATTTAACACAGCAGTGTATATAAAAGAGTATAGAAATAACATTGAAGGCAAAATAGACAGAATAATAATCAGCATGGGATAAAACAGACACTCACATGACAGGAAGCTGGAAACTGCCAAAACGTCCAAAATTAGTTCAAAACGCGTTCGAATAATTTTGGACTAGTTTTGAACGAAATTTGAATGTCCAAAACCAGTCCAAAATCTGCACGCTGGCTAGCGATCGACCGGAGGCTCCGGCTCCGGCTCCGGCCGGATTTGAGCCTCCGGCTCCGGCCGGATTTGAGACTCCGGCTCCGGCTCCGGCTCCGGCAAAAAAAGTGCCGGAGCCGGAGAATTTTTATTTGTTCAACTTTGGCAAAAAGTTCAAATTTTGAGAAAAAATCACAAGGATAACGAAGCGGTTAGTCGATTACAGTACTTATATTACTGCCAGTTGCAATGGCGGTGACTACCCCTTTTTAGCATTATGTAATTTTACGTCTCCAATTGATTAAACTCGGCCTTAAAATCAAAAGTTTCTCACACTTTTTTCGAGGGGCTGCCGCTAGCGATCGACCGGAGGCTCCGGCTCCGGCTCCGGCTCCGGCCGGATTTGAGCCTCCGGCTCCGGCTCCGGCTCCGGCAAAAAAAGTGCCGGAGCCGGAGAATTTTTCATTGTTGAAATTTTGGCAAAAAGTTCAAATTTTAAGAAAAAATCAAGGCTAACGGAAAGATAAGTCGGTTACAATACTCATATTACTGCCGACTGCAATGGAGGCGACGATCCCTCTGCACCATTATGTAATTCTACTATTACGTTCGCCCTTTAATTTCAATTTTCTGGTGGGAAAAAGTTTCTGATTACGTCTCCAATTGACCAAATTCGACTTAAAAACAAAAGTTTGTCACATTTCTTTGGAAGCTGCCACCCCCCGATTCCTGCAACAATGTACGTAATTTAGTGTTTTCAGCTCGACTTTTAGGTCTGATGTCTTTGGCCGGTCAAAATTAGTATATAATGTTTGCACAGTATGTACTGTTATCTCACAAACTGGTGTGTTAAAATTACAAAAAAGTTCATTTTAACCCATTACAAAATATCGAAAAGCCATGCCCCAAAATTTTTTCCTGGCTACGCCACTGAGATACGCCTCGGGGGCCGCAGCCCGCAACCCCCAGAAGCTAGAGACATTTACGGCATCTACATCTACAAAGTGCAATCTTTTCCAAATTTATCTATATTTTGGGGAACCCTTGTTGACAATTTCGTAAGGTTCGATTAAAAGGGGGGCTCAGATGGACTTCCTGAACCACCCTCTGACTACACCTTCGGCACCCGAGTCAAAATCCCATACTGGTCAGTTTGACCAAATTTTCGACTTTTATCAATGTTGACGAAAATTTTTTGTCAGATCTCTCTAAACAATGACCAGGACCTGTGGCCAATTTTGGTTGAATAGGTGCGTAAGAACATAATGTATAGAAATGTGGCGTGAGTGTTGAAAAATTTCAGAATGCTGTTTCGGAAAAAAAAATGAAAAAATTTGGTCAAAATTGTCAACATATACAAATTGATTTTTTTAAAAACACTGCCTCCGGCTCCGGCTCCGGCTCCGGCTCCGGCATTTTCTATCCGGCTCCGGCTCCGGCTCCGGCTCCGGCAAAATTTTACCTCCGGTCGTTCGCTAGCTGCCGCCCCCAGACCCCTATATATAGGCTTATAACTATGTGACTTAGTGATTTGAACTTGACTTTTAGCTCGGATGTTTTCGGCCAGTCAAATTTAGGACAATGTTTGCATGTGTTGTTATTTCGCAAATTTTTGTGCTGAAATAGCAAAAAAGATCATTTTTACCCATCACAAAAAATCGAAAAGTCATTCCCCCCAAAGTTTTTTTCGTGGCTACGCGACTTGAACTTGAACTTGAGGCCTGCTAGCTCCTCAGATCAAGATCCTCCAGCTGTGGCCTGCCCCTGCCTGATCAGACGACGCCACTGAGCCCGGTCTAGATACGCTTGGGTCGGGCGGGGGGCGGTAATCCCCGGAAGCTAAAGACATTTACGACATCTTCTACAAACTGCCATCTTTTTCAAATTTGTCGCTTTTTTGGGGGTATATACGCTTCTTGACAATTTTGCAAGGTTCGACTAAAAGAGGGAAGTTCAGACAAACACCCCGAACAACGCCCTCCCGCTGACTCCTGACTACGCCCTTGGCACCGCAGTCAAAATGCCGTACTGATCAATTTGACCTACTTTTTGACTTTTTATCACTGTTGATGAAAATTTTTTGTGAGATCACCCAAAACCGGGACCAGTCAGTGGCAAACTACTGGTGGTATGAGTGTATAAAGACATATGTATATAAATGGGGCGTGACTGTTGAAAAATTAAAAAATGCTGTTCAGAAAAAATTTGAAAATTTTTTCACAATTGTCAACATTTTTTACTAATTCAATTTTTTTGAAAAACACTGCCTCCGGCTCCGGCTCCGGCTCCGGCATTTTATATCCGGCTCCGGCTCCGGCAAAATTTTACCTCCGGTCGTTCGCTAACGCTGGCTCCCAAAATTTGTTCAAAACGAGTTCAAAAACTTTTGAACTGGTTTTGAACAAAACGGGCACGTTCAAAACGAGTCCAAAATTGTCAGCGTTTTGAACTAGTTTTAAACTAGTTTTGAACAAATGGTTTTCCTGTGATAGTATCAATTTTGAACTAGCTCCGGCTCCGGCTCCGGCAAATTAATTTACCTCCGGCTCCGGCCGGAGAAAAAATCCTACCTCCGTCCGTTCGCTAATATATATGTATACATAACTATATGTATGTATACTCATATATAACTTTGACTTTATGAATGTTGGTTTTTGTTATTTTAAGAAATTGAAAACCCAGAATGGATCTTTCCAAGTCTGGTTTGAATGTTAATGCTGCAGAATTCATTCCAAATCCAAACGCAGCCGTTTTCGTTCCCGGCGCCGGATATCATACGCCACGTGAGCTCTTTTATGAATAAACTTCCACCTGTATATATATTATGTATATAGTATACTGATACAAGAATATACCGGTGGTGAATCTAAGGCTGAGAGATTGTGTGGCCCACTCCTTAAGAAGGTTTTCCGGAGTGCCCCGGGTTCTTCTTTTGGTTTTCCCGGTCCAGCAGTAAATTATATATATATATATATATATATATATATATATATATATATATATATATATATATATATATATATATATATATATATATATATATATATATATATATATATATATATATATATATACTGTTTTTACGAAAACAGTAAATGTATCAATTTGTACGACATTAACTAATTTAACTAAAAAATTTAACCTGGAGCTGGACCCCCGAAATTTCACTTTGAATCTGCCCCTGGCAAGCATAATATATGCCGTATATTATGTAATTGTAAAAATCTGTCTTGATTTTTCTGAGCAGTCGAATGTATTGTTTGTCTTAATCTTAAATACAGTTAAAAATATTTTTTTCAGCGTTTGTTTCAGAAGACACGGACACGGTCGCAGACAGTAAGTTCAACCTTACTTTGTGTTATTATTGGAGTTTTATATATATACTGTTCAAAGTCTTTAGTGCATTCGGCATTATTCTAAATTTTCTAAGCGTAATTTAAATAATTTTGACTCCGAGATTTTTTTTTCAAAATGGCTAATGCTCAATTTGTGCTCATTTTTTAATTTCAATGCTCATTTTTAAGTTCGAATGCTCAAAAATTTTTAACGGTTTTTTGGCATTGTTACATTGCCAAAACAACACGTAATATGCAGTTTTTTGCTCACAAATTCTGGGCGATGGGGTGGGGAGTTGATAAGAAAGGAATACTACGATATATTTTTTAAATGGAATGAACAATGTGGACATTTTTTCGGGGGGAGGGGGGTGACCGGCATAATACATGTAACCTGGTCGAAATCTTTTTTTTTTTGGGGGGGGGGCTCTCCGGCTAAATTTTGGGGACCCTCCCTCCCCTCTGATCAGGGTTTTTTTTTGAAAATCCGAAGTGCGGATACTTTGCGGACGGCCAAATTTTTTTGCGGACGGATAAATATTTCTGCGGACAGTCATGCATTTATGTTAGGATTTCTCTTTGTGCCAGGGTTTTCTTTTCAAAAAATTTTGTGTGCATAATTGTGCAAAATTTTATTTTTCTGTGCAAACTGTAAATGCGTTTTCTTCGCCTATATAGCAGCAAATATACGCGTTTTTATACCTCTAGAGGTATATACGTTTACGACCTACTGTATATATGTACGTATCTGGCGTGTGTACCTAGAAGAAAATTTCGAGGGGGGAATGACTTTTCGATTGTTTGTAATGGGTGAAAAGGTACTTTTTAGTAATTTTAACACGGCATAAAACGCCGTACAAACGCAAGATTACTGTACCAAGAAGCTGCAGAAGTCTGGGGACAGTAGCCCCTAGAAAAAAATTGGCGATTTTTCCAATTTTTAGACCCAATTTGGTCAACTGCAGACGTATATCAAAAAATTTTTAAAATAAAATGACTAAAATCGTCATTATTTTAGACGTTTCAGAGAATTTTTTGGGACGGGCAACAAAAGACCAAGGGAGTTAGCACCCTTGTGGCCTTGTGCTGAAATTCACGGAGAAAAAAATTCCGACAGCACATTAAACAATTAAAAGGTGCACGATGCACCTATACATACCAATGCATACAGGGTCATGCGTAGCCAAGATTTTGAAAACGGGGGGGGGGGTCGCACCTTGTACACTTATTTTGCTCACTTTTTTACACTCACTATTGTAGGGCACTCACTATTACATGAACAAAATGTTAATTTTGGTCATTTAAATCAAATAAACTCATAGCTGCGGGGGTCTGGGGGCGGCAGCCCCCAGCATGGAGATTTTTAAAACTTTTAGGTCAAATTTGGTCAACTGGAGACGTAACAGACTTTTTTCAGGCAAAAAATTAAAACAAGAGATGGGAACGTCATATCGAACAGTATATTACACAAGCAATTGCAGCATAATTTATTCTTGTAGACATGTATTGGCGTTGATGAAAGTTAATAAAAAGGAAGAGTTGCAGGGGTCTGGGGGCGGGAGCCCCCAGAAAAAAATTGGAAAAAATTTAAAATTTTAGGCCAAATTTTGTCAATTGGAGACCTAACGGAAATTTTTTCCAGCCGACCACAAAAAACTAAAGCAGGGTTTCTTCAGAGCGGTGAGCAGAATTTGAGCAAAATTTTAATTTTGGTGAGCAAAATTTCAAAATCTTGAACATTTGCCCGTATTTTGCCCAAAAAAACCCTGCTCTTGTAGACATGCAAATGCAGGATAATGTACTTGTGTATACATGCATAGACGTTGATGAAAGATAAGAACAAGAAATATAGCAACCTTAACTAAAAAAAACGGAAGACCGATTTTTCGAAAAAAAAACGGATGGGTTTTTTTCAGAGTCCATGACTTACACAGAGCCAGCAATCGTGGAGAAAGTAGAAAAAAGACTAAATTTTAATTTGTAGTGGTGCAGTAGCTTCCAGAAGTTAAATTCAAAAAATTTTGTTAAAATTTCTCAGACCACCCAAATTTAGAGTCGGAATATCGACCTCGGAAATTTTGGATAAAGTATCATATTTTCATCAACATCCATCCAATCACTCCCAAACTAACCACAATGATAATCTAAACTATTGTCTATCTTCTGTAACAATCTTACCCCTCGGAGTGACGTGTACTCCGAAATACAGCATCCGTTTTTTTCGATAAATTTTCTCGAAAAAAAACTGAATGTTTGATCCGTGTTTAGATCACAATTATATCGTCCTGTTTTGAATATTATTAACTTTATTGAGAAGAAAAGCCTTGGAATAAATCCACAGTCAGTCCTACCCAACAGCCAGGGTCCTGATAGGTCTACATTGGTCAATTTTTAAAAATGGTTTTTTGACATCTCTGGGGATAAATTAGGCCGCTGAACGCGAATTCGAGGTTCATTTTTGTTTAGAAAATCTTTTGGGCTCCCAACGACCCCCCTTAAGGAATTTCCCATTGGGGGTCCCCAGCGGTCAATTTTTCGAAATGAGGATTTTAATGCTTTTGGAGATAAATTGAGCCGCTGAACGCGATCAGAGGATCCTCTGCATAGAATAGGGGGCCCTATAGCGTCGGCCACCCGTTATTGCAGTCGAGAGTTAGCTGCTCGCACTTATTTTGGTGATCGACTGTTTCAGGTTTAAGGCTGTCTGCATTAGTTGTTATTTTTTTTCACAATTCCTTGTTCAAAGTGCTCTATTATACGATGTTGATGAGCAAAAAAGATTTTTCCTGATGTTCGAGTTTTAAAAAGTGAAGTTTATGTAGGTTTTGGGAGTTTAATGACCTCCGTTATATTTTTGAAAAAATCCGTTTTATTTAGGGAAATCATTATAAAAAAAAAACGGACGATTTTTCTTTTTTGCAGGAAAAATAGACTTTTCATAGAAAAAATTTAGATGCTAACATAAGCTGAATATGATTAAGATACCTATGACACATCCACTGTGTGTTTTGACCCATTTTTAAAAAAAAAAATATGACAAAAATTTAAAATCTCCGTTTTTTTAGTTAAGGTTGCTATAGTAAGCCACAGAATGGCAGGACTCTGGGGGCGACGGCCCCCAGGAAAAAAATTAGCGAATTTTTTATTTTTAGGCGAAATTTGGTCAATTGGAGACGTATCGAAAATTTTTTCGGCCGGGCAACAAAAACCAAAGAGGGAACCTTGTGTAAAATTTCAGTCGTAAAAAATTTCGGGGGAGGCGGCCGCCCTCCCGCCCCTCCCCCCTGCCCCTGATATAGTTGTGATGAATTAGAAGGTATATATATATATATACAACCCTCGAAGGAAAATTTTTGAAATTTTAGTGTAAATTTGGTCAATTGGGGGCGTGCCGGAAAATTATTTTTGGGAGTGGGATAAACCAAGGGGGGACCACAAGAAAAAATTTTCCTTTTGAGGAATTTCGGGATGCGGACACATTGCGGACGGTTGAAAAAAATTGCGGACGACTCAAAAAAATTGCGGATGTCCGCACTGTGGTCCGCAAAAAAAAAACCTTGCCTCTGATCGACCAAAAACAGCCTAAATTTTGCAAAATTTTGTAAAATTTACGCAAAAAATGGCCATTTTTACTTAAATTTTCGGGACCCTCTCCCGGCCCCTCGATTTTCGGCGGGGGGTGGATCCCCCCATCCCATCATACATGTATGGTGACCGCCGACCGGACCGGTATAAATATATATATATATATACTTTTTTGATTGGAAGGAGTAAGGACGGTTCCCGACTCTGTTAGAAATAGGGTCTGGGCCTGTGGGTGTTTATCCTCAACACCTGTGATAGCGTGATTTTGACGGTTTAGTTTAATTAGGTCAATCTGCAACTTTAAAAACGAAAAACTTTTAAACTTTTTAAACTTTTAAAACGAAAAATTTTACAGCCGACAGAAAAAACCAAAGGGGGGACCCTTGTGTAAAATATGACTCGGATTTTTTTGGAATACCTCAAAGTGTTGCTCCTGGTGATGTGGTGATCCTTTGGGCAATAGCAAAAATGCTCATTTGATGCTCATTTTTATTTTTCAATAATCATTTTTATTTTCAAATGCTCAATTGAGCACAAATTTGAGCAAAAAAACCTTGTTTTGACTACTAACAACCTATGAGATTAGAACTATATATATGTTTTCACATGTACACGGGTCTCGGTCTGTGTGCTGGGACTGGCCCCAGATTTTTCTTATATTTAGAATTAGAAGGCTTGTTCCGACATTTGGGTGACTTAACTCAGAAAAAAGCAAAAATTTCAATTTTTTGTCTAATATAAGACATTATTTTGCTTTTTGCTCAGTTTTGAAGCATTTTACAGCGATCTGGGGCAAATTTTGGGGCCCTAAGAAAGGGGGCTTGTCTTGGAATCTCAAATCTAGAAAAGGCTTGCTCTCCCGGAAAATTAATTACGACAACGATAATTTAATTTTAAACACTTTATAGGTTGGGACGATGGCGGAGATGAAACACCTGACCAAGAACGTCCGCCGGCCCAGTCGGGTGGTTCTGGTGAAGGCAGCGTCCCACCAGCTGCTGAGCCAGCCAAGCCTCTTCCCCAAACCGCCCAACTACCTGGGGATGTTCCTGTTCCCGTTGAACAGAGTGGGTTTTGCATGGCTAATTATTTTTTATTAATTCTGCATTCGCAGTTATTTTGTCAGAACCTGTCGGGAACCATTGAGTGTAGATTCAGGGAATGTGAATTTACATAATATGCTAATTCCTTCAACTTGCTCATGCTCATTTGCTCAACTTTTATATTACACGTGCACAAACTTTGTTTATTGTTTATTTGTTTGTTTATTTTGAAATAAATTACCAACAATAAAATCATATGCTTAGTGTTGGGATTTTTTTCGAGACGTACCCGAACCCGAACCCGAACCCAAACCATTCGTACCCGAACCACCCGAACCCGAACCCGAACTTTGGCCAAATGAAGTGCTTAATATTACACACTTACTATATTTCAATATAGAATGTCAAAAAAGTGTGGAGCAATAGAGTCAACAGCCTTTAGTGCAAGGAATATATAAATCTTTTAATACTTAACGTCGAATAAAGTGATTAGTCAGCCAAAAACCGACTCAAGCCGAATCAATTCATATTCAACTTTCACCACTTTGTTTCGATTTTTCGAAAAAAAAGATGAAACATGTAGGAGCATTGCATTGGGTTGTCTATGTACTTGTCTTCAAAAAGTTGAAATTTGCGCAAAAAAAATTTCCCTCAATAGCTTCAATAGATAAGGTTGATGAAACTTTATAAATTGCATCAGCGTTCAGAGACGCAAGGGAGCAATCGAGGAGGTGAGGGGGGTGCGCGACGCTTGGCGGAGAGGCGGGTAGTCCTGCTTTTGTGTGATGTCCGGCAACGGCGACAATCGAAAAAATTTTGCACTTTTTCGATTTTTAAATTCATTTTTCGGACACTTTTTTTGACTGCAGCCACAGATGTACATGGGGGGGGGGTCTGGGAGGGGCAAGCCACCCCCCCCCCCAGATTTGAGATTTCGGGACAAGCCCCCCCTCAGATTTGACCGACCGGGACAAGCCCCTTTCCTTGATGCTGAAAGAATAGTGCCAAAACACTCATATTCAGCACTCAAAATTGCCCCATATTGCCGTAAAATGCTTCAAAATTGAGCAAAATGGGAAAAAATGTTAAAAATAGCCACATTTTGCTGAAAATTTGGCTTTTTTGGCAAAAATTTGAAGTTTTTGCGTTTTTGTCCGCTCAAGCTCTCGAAAAATCGGGACAAGACCCCCCAGACCGAGACCCTGTGTACATGTATGACGGCAGCGCGAAAATTTTTGCGATTTTTCGAATTTTTGCTCAATTTTGGTACACTTTTTCGGCAATCAAAGGTGAGGGCGTTGAGGGGGGGCGCCAGGTGTCTGAGGAGAGGGTGATCCCCATGAGGTAACGTAGGTAACCGCCGGACTTGACGTCCGGCTGATCCAGCCTTTGGGGTTCGGTGCTTAGCTCCGTTTAGCTTATCTATTGTTACCTTCTGACATGCATGTGGTATATACCCATTTACCGACCCCGTGAGGATATACTGCTGGGTCGGCAGTAAAAGTAACCTTAACCACTTCCTCAAGGAGATTTCGTTAACCTTGTGTTGTGGGTGGGATTCGAACTGCCAACTTTTGAATTAACAGTTATATATTAGTTATTATTAGCAGTTATTAACAATTAACACTTTGACATAACAGCCCAAACCAACAGGCTAAGAGGCAACGTAGATTAGTTATGAGTTTATCAGAATTCCCTTGCAGACGTTACGTTGCTAATACTGACAGATAGTGTCGACCTTGCGCTGTTTTAGGTTCTGGCCTTTTGACGATTTTTATTATTTACTATGTATATATAATTGACCATTAACACAAATTGTACCAAAAAGGCGAACTTTTCAGCCTGTGCCAGGTGTGGTGCAGAGATTATATACAGTTTTGAGTTGAATAAATTGACAAATGAAATGGATACATAAATGGTTTGTATCATATGCAATCCAGCTTGGGTTAATGTGATCAAACTACAAGCGATTGATACTCGCTGTCACGATGCGCGATTGAGACGAAACACCAAAAATTTTCTGCATGTCCGCTGCATTTTAGTAACAATTTCTTTATATGTCTATGTCATATTGCCATTTTCGAAAGCTGGCGCTCAAAATTAATAGAAATAGAGATGAATAGAGTAAAGGTCTAGGGCTGATTTAGATTCAAACCTCAGCTTGAATTTGAGCAAATTGAGAACACACCACACACGCTCACTAACACGTGTGCAGCCTTGCTGCGAGGACAGCGGCAAAAATTAAAAAATTTGGGATTGTTTGAAAAATGTGAAGTTAGTTCTAGTACTTATTATACTAAAAATGTTTATGATCTTTTGAAATTCTAAAAAAATCGGTATAAAAATTTTGTAATTCGGTCAGAAAATTTAGGTACCCGAACCACTTTTTGCGTCCCCGAACTGACTTGTACCCGAACCCGAACCCGAACTGAAAAAATGACCCGAACCGTACCCGAACCCGAACTTTCGTCCTAAATGCTAGATATATAATAAATAGATATATTATAAATAAAGAAAAAATAAATGAAAAAAGAAATAATATATTATAAATAAAGAGAAAATTAAATAAAAAAGAAAACGCCTATTATTATTTTATTTAGTATGTATTATATGAACATTATATAATGTCCATATAGGTCCAACAGTGAACGGAGAGTTGGCTCCACCAGACGCCGCAGCCGATCAGCCAGTCGCAGAAGCAGCAGCAGTCGTAGCAGCAGATACGGATGACTCGCCAGAACTAAACCTGGACGAAGATGAGGACGAGGAAGAAGACGAAGACCCGCTGGTGACGGCCAAGAAGAAAAAGCCGCCGCCAGAGAAGGATGTGCGAAAGGAATATGTCAACGTGGTGTTCATTGGACACGTGGACGCGGGGAAGTCCACTATTGGAGGACATTTGATGTGCGTTCTATGGTCATGGAGTGTTGACAATGTTTTCAGTTGTGGTAGTGTAGTAGCGGCGTGTTTATATATATATATATATATATATTTATATATATATATATATATATATATATATATATATATATATATATATATATATATATATATATATATATATATATATATATATATATATATATATATATATATATATATATAGTGCTTAACAGCTGGTTGGTATATGGTAAGATGAAGTTGATTGTTGTGTTCGTGTCGTGCTTATATATTGTGCTAAACTGCTGGTGATAGCATGTCGGTAGGCACAGCAGCGTTACAGGTTTTTTGGCTTTAAGAGTTGGGACCATTTTTTTCACCAGATCGCTTTGACTTCGACACCCGCTGCTAGTTTCGTTCTGCCAGCCTCTCTGTAATTTGCAAGAAACGAGAGAGCAGCGCGAACTAGGCAAGACTGTTCTTTTTTGCTAATATTTTCTAGTGAACTGCATTAATGTTATCTTCAGGTATTTAACTGGGATGGTAGACAAGCGGACACTGGAGAAATATGAACGAGAAGCAAAAGAGAAGAACAGAGAAAGCTGGTGCGTCTCTTAGTTTCTCGCGCATATGTAATTGTGGTGAAAAACTGAAAATGGTTTTTGCTCTTTGAGTTTAAAATAATGTCTTGAGTATATATACGTTGTAAGTTGACAGGTTTAGCATTATAGTTTTCAAAATAGGACGTAAAATGTCAAGTTTTTAAAAAAGTTTTGTAGTAATAATTTATGTCAAGAATCATGTTCTAGGTATCTCTCATGGGCCTTAGACACAAATTTAGAAGAGCGAGAAAAAGGCAAGACGGTGGAGGTGGGACGAGCCTATTTTGAAACAGAGAAAAAACATTTCACCATCCTGGACGCGCCCGGCCACAAGAGTTTTGTGCCAAACATGATCGGCGGGGCCAGTCAGGCGGATTTGGCTGTTCTGGTTAGTTAGATCCTTATTTGACCGTCTATCATGTGTCCGTTTGTCCGTAAGCTCAAACCTTTAAATTGTGTTGTAGTTGTTGTTGTTGTTCAGTTGTTGTTGTTGTTGTGGGCGGTACTCGTGTCACGTCGGACCCTATAGGGAGCGGCACGCATACGCGACCACACCTTCCGGGTTATCATGTAGTATTGACAGTTGGGGGGTCGGGTCTCCAAGCAGGTTTATCCGGTCTGTAACAAGGGCTGGACAGTGGAGCAGCCAATGGTCCATTGTGTGGCTTTCTTCCCCACACCTACGGCATGTGGAGTCAGTTCCAGGAGCGATGACGGCCAAGTAAGCTCTGAACTTCCTGCAATGGCCTGATCTTATCTGGGCCAACAGGACACAATCGTTCCTCTTCAGTTGTTGCAAGCTTGACTGTTGAAGTTGAATAATCTGTTTGAATTTTGAATAACTGAGTATTTTCATCACACCATTTATTTGGTCAAGACGTCACCATGGGGTGGCTTACCTTTGGCGGCAACGAAGCTTTTGCTGTTTGGTCAGCTCTAAAAGGAGGTTTATGTGTTTGCTTTAGGTCTAAAGTCTGACCAAAAATGCTGGACTCTGAAACAAAAAGAAACACTCGATTTCATTACGAAAAAAACGAATTGCAAGCATCAACAGTCAGCGAGTAGTCACAAAAATCACGCCACCTGTTTTGTCTCAGGGTTCAGCAATTTCTGGTCAAACTTTAGGTAACGGGTTTGTGAACACCAGAATCCCCCCTATGCGAATCTATGGTTTCCAGTGCGGTACCGTGGGTGGCAAAGACAAAGTGTGGGGCTGTTCGTCCAAAAAAGTTGCATAATTTGTTTGCAGGTGATATCGGCGCGTCGTGGTGAGTTCGAGACGGGCTTCGAGCGCGGAGGACAGACTCGGGAGCACGCCATGCTGGTGAAGACGGCCGGCGTGAAACATCTGGTTGTGCTCATCAACAAAATGGACGACCCCACGGTCCACTGGTCCGAGGAACGGTGAGGCTGCAGTCGGGTGTCAGTTTACTTACGCCACCTGTTTTGTCTCAGGGTTCAGCATTTTTTGGTCAGACTTTAAATTTACTTTTGCCATTACAGATGGCAGTGATTGGGTTGTCGACAATTATTTGCGAAGCAAAAATCGGGGCAACCCTTTTTTTTGTAATTGTGCCGGCTGAACGGATATGTATATATACGGTTGTAATTGTATTGCGTTCAGTTAGACTCGTTTTTAATTGACGTGATGCGTATGTATTTTTAGTGACGTGTATTTATTTTGTTTCTTGACTCCCGGTTGTTCATTTTTTAAATTCCTTTTTGCTGTTGTTCTCATTCCTGAATAAACTTGTGTGAAGATATATATAATATCCGAAGTTATGGTTTTGATTATACTATTTGGGTTGGTTTCAGTTGAAACTACTATAATTCCAAGTAGTGTTGTTGGCAGCTATAAAATAATGCAGCTGGTTATGTTTATGTAAATTATTGTAGCTTCAACGAGTGCCGCGACAAACTATTGCCCTACCTGAAGAAAACAGGATTCAATCCCAAAACAGACTTTGTCTTCCTCCCCTGCAGCGGGCTCACCGGAGCCTTCCTCAAAGAAGCTCCAGAGCCCAATCCCTGTCCCTGGTACACGTAAGTTTGACATAAATGTAAAATTGTTTTTAGGAGATAATTTTCGTTCAGTATTTTTTCTGAGGAGTTTTGAGAAACGTAGGTTTTGAATGTTGAGAAAGGAATATTTTTTCCACATGGAAGTTTTTATATAGCAAAACTGAAAGACTACAATCATTTTAACTATTGTCCATATTTCAATAATTTTTGTCAGTTAGATTTATGAATCGTTGCTTAGCATAACAACGATATGGTCGGAGCTCACAAAAGAACTTGTTTTTAGTCGTTTTGTACTTAGTCTAAAACGTTCTTTTTCCAGTAAGGTGTAATAAGCAGACAAACAGTAATAATTTTTTGCTCTAATTTGGTACGAACACGGCTTTCATACTGGGTTCTAGTTGAACAACGCTCGTGTATTCTAGCCATAAACTCTCGCAATTTTTTCTATTCTGAGCAGGTATTGCTATGTGCTCTGATGCAAACATAGTATATGTTTAGGTTTGAGTCACAATTTTTATGTTTTTGTCGTAACTAAAAGAGAATGTACTTTTAATGAGTGTGAGTTTTCAGCGGTCCCACGTTCATTGACTACATTGACAACTTGCCGCCAATATCACGCTCGCGGGATGGACCTCTGCGAATCACACTCGTAGACAAATATAATGCAAGTTTGGGTTTATTATTTAATTGGAAATTGTTCGATGAATATTATAGTTATGACGAATCAAGAGAGAAAGTTTAGGTAGGCTGGGGTATTAAGGCTGGTTTTTTCTGGTCCGTAAAATTGTGTTGGTTTTTAGCAGTTGTTACTGAATGATAATACCGAGTAGTTCTTTTTTGAGGCTAGTTTTCGGCTAGAGTTTGCAAAAGATTGTTCGAAACGCATGTACAACATGGCTTTCCTATTATATTTTCCGGATCCGGACAACACTGTGAGCCAGGCTTTAGTAAAACCCACAGGAACCGATTAGTGTCATTTCGGCAGTAGCTGTCAACTGCCAAAATAGTTCATTAACCTTACATTAATTGTTCAGTTAATCGATTTTAGTGTAATTATGATAATTTTTCATAGTATGTATTTGCTTTAGGACATGGGCACAGTGGTTCTTGGCAAAGTTGAAAGTGGCATGTGCACTAAAGGTCAAAACTTGATGATTATGCCAAACAGGGTGAGTTACTGAGTTATGAGATTTGATAATAAACCAAAGTCAGTTACGAGCAGTATAGTTGGTTAAGTTGTACTTCGAGAAATATATTTTAAGAATCTGAATTCCAAAAAATTTTTGTCCCTAATCAATTTGAAAATCATACCAATAGTGTTTTCTATCATGGGGCAGGGTCAAATTTTCAAACTTTTGAGGACTTTTTCGAAAAAAGTTTGAAATTCCAAAAAGTTCAAAAGTTCAAAACTTTCAGCAACAAGCCCAGGCCATTCAGCTGTGGTCGGACGAAGACGAGGCGGAGGAAATCACGCCGGGCGAGAATGTCAAGCTGAAACTGAAGGGCATCGAGGAAGACGACATTTTGCCAGGCTTCATTCTGTGCACGGCCGAAAATCTCTGTAAAGTTGGCCGAATATTTGATGCTCAGGTATTATATGCAGTTTAGTCACAATATTATATAACGATTATGTACGGGTCGATTCATACTTAATACAGCCGTATGACCGATTGTTTAGTGAAATTGCAAAAAAAATCATCAGGTCATCACTCATCAGGTAGCTATCCTCTTTGTGCGTTTTGGTTGGTGAGATTTTTTGTGATTTTGCCACCTGAATAATTCCGTAGTATCAAGAAACCTAATGGGGTCTTGCATTAAGATTCTACAGCTTATCCTAGCTTAAGAATATTATGTCGAAGCTTTGACTACTTATTTTCTTACTTAGAGTAGGTATGGGTAATTTTGGACGGAGAAGACACGTGACGAGCTTTTTAGACTGCTTAATGAACTGCAGCGCAATTATTTGTTGCAACGAAAAGGCTACGACTAGTGAAATACAGGGGATATTTGCCCCTTTTTTAAAACACTTTTGCCTCCCTTCAATTGAAGGAAGACAGAGCCCACTTGTCTATATTTTATCGTGTGGGACAATTACCCAACGTAGAGAGCTTTGGCATACATTTTGTGTGGTCTTGCGCATGTTAGTTTGTGTACTTCTACTTGCTGACTTGTAGTACACGATTGTAGTCGTATCTCTTGTATTTTTTCCAGGTGGTTATTTTGGAGCACAAGTCCATAATTTGCCCGGGTTACAGTGCCGTACTACATATTCACTCCGCCGTTGAAGAGATATCAGTCAAGGTATTTGGCTTGGCTCCCATTTGAGTGATTAGAAATAAGGATGCTGATTTCAGCAAAGTTTGATTCTGGTTCAATGTCGGTGACATATTTTTTGCTGTTAAATGACTCAATTCTCGTGGGAGTAGGACCTTGCATAAATGCGAAACAGTATTATTGTAGCGTTCTGTGGTGAAATATCAGTTTTAATTTATGTGTTTGTGATTAGTTTTGAGGTTTTTTCAGTTTTTTTAGTTTTAATAATGAGTATATATTTCTTGTAGGATGCTGCATTACCATAGGCTTCTTCTGCTTTATTTCCGTACAAATTCATCCCCAGAAGCGATAGTAAATGGCCAAACGCTGAATACATTCATAATTTGAATGGCATTTTTCATGTTTTTCTTCGGTCCTCGCTACATCAGTGCTGAATAATGACGACAAAAATGTCTTCTTTTTTAGGCCTTGATAGCATTAGTTGACAAGAAAACAGGAGAGCGCTCGAAAACACGACCTCGATTCGTGAAGCAAGATCAGATTTGCATCATGCGGCTGGAAAGCACAGAGACATTTTGTCTGGAGCCATTCAAGGAATTCCCTCAGATGGGCAGATTCACACTTAGAGACGAAGGTTGGTGGAAGGAGGGGGGGGGGGTGACTTTTAAGGTATTCTCAAGGCCGGGCTTTGGTCGCTTTACAAGAGGTATAGACAAAGGTGTGTCAGGGGATAAACTTAAAACAGTAACAGTTTTTAAAAGTTTTCATTAGGCTGGCAAAGTCATTCATTCTTTTGGCTTAATGCTTTAGTATTTTTGAAGAAAACTTAGCCGAGCCCTAGGAACCGCCTTAAATTCCTGGTTACTTTATAGTATTTTTCAGTGTGTAAATTTGACTTTTTCGCTAGTAGAAAACTATTATTGGCAGTTTCAACCAGCCATTTTTGTGATCACACTCTTTTTGTTTCAGGCAGAACAATTGCCATTGGCAAAGTTCTCAAAGTTGTCGAATAATTTATTGATTTATCGCTCATTTGGATTCTTTGATGTGGCCTAAATGTATCATTTTGGAGTTTTGCTTTCAGACTTTTATTAAGAAAATATTTTTGCACGTGCATTAATTTTAATTGTAGTTTTTCAACTTTTTAACTTTTTAAACGCATTGGTGCATAAAAACTGAAGTTATTTCTAATTTTGGTTTCGTTACTTCAAATTTCGAGCTTCGAAGTACCTTGATTATGTTGTTCAGTATTTGTGTATTACTTTCAAAGTCCGCGTGCTCATAATTTTGGATTGTTTTGTTAATTATTTTTTGTTATAAACCATCCCAGGTTGTTTCCAGTTTTAGCATTGTAGTGTTTGCGGGCTTTCTTTGTCTGGGCTTACTAGTAATGGGGTGGTTTAGTGTTAATTATTAATTTATAATTATTAGCAACAGCTTGATCTGGGTTTCAATAATATATTTTTTTATTTTTAAGCATTTCGACCATAATCAGTGATCTTTAAGCATAACTATAAATATTTTTAATACATACTAATTTACTGTACAATTTTAGCTGTAGAAAAGTACGTCAAATTACTGTTACTTATATAAAAAGTATTATACATATTATTACATAATAGAAAAACTTGGCACTGTTTGACTCGTCCTGATATGTTTTGGGGCGGCTGTCGAATACGGAGAAAAAATAGCTCCTTTGTCTCAGTTCAAGACAATAGTAAAGTATGAACGTGGGACTATTTTGGTCTCCCCATTGGACGGCTGCCCCAAAGCATACTAAGAAGAGTGTCATGCTACTCCTATTGTGTACTCTTGCGTATAGTTCAACCGAATTTTGGGTGTGCCGATAATATTCATTATTACTATATTGTGTATAAAAAACGTGAACTATTTAGGGACTTCGTTTCTGTTCACTTTTTTGTAACATGTTTTTTCGTGGACACCGTGACTGATTTATACGTTTTATTTTCTTGTAAGGATATTGTTTTATTTTTCAGCAGTTAGGCAATCAGAATAGCCGTGTTAGGTTCGTGTTATTGGGTTTCATCTCCCAACAGTCAACTAACTTATTTTTACTATGTTCTTCTGTCGATAACTCACCAAACAAGTGTCCTGTAAGCTTGATGTTAATAATAATTTATATATATGTATATATATATATATATATATATATATATATATATATATATATATATATATATATATATATATATATATATATATATGATTAAGCAGAGTTGTACTGTCGGATTAAAATTAAACGGTAAACGATTTAATACTTGGTTAAAGCACCTCAATATTACTAGTGATTGGTAAAAACCAGAAATAAACGCGGGCCCGTTTAATCCTAGAAGGCTTATTTTATGGTTTTGTTGCAGTTTAGTAGTTTCGAGCAATTATCTATGTAGACTTTGTGAATGAAAAGATTGTCAGTTTTTTGGTTGTTTTTTTAATTCTGGACACTTTAGTGTAGTAATTGAACTTTGTCTGTCTGTATGTTAGTCATGATGTAATCGCTACGGTTCAGTCAAGGCAATCTGTGTTTCATTAAAGCATTTGGTAGCGGAGTTTAGCTTGTGTTGTCGGTCCAAGCCTACTGACCGGACTGACCGTGCTAATAATTTTGTTTGACAATTTTTTGTTGGATATTTTTGTCATTATTAGAAACTTCTGAATTCAAAATGGGACAATAGAATTGAGAATTAAGAATATCAGTGGTGGGTAACTTTCGGAACGAATGTTTTTTGCATTTGCATATGAAAATGGGTTGAACGTGTTCAGAGTAAAATTTGAGAACGTGTTCAGAGTAAAATTTGAGTTTGGACCGTAACGTAGTCTGACGTTGTCCATGAAGCCTTGCATGACTTTAAGAGAAAAAACAAACTTAAATAAGCATTTTGCTAGTGCACAAATTAGCTAGTCTTTCTCAATATTGAGGCTAGTAATTAAGCAGACTCACTTAAAAATAATCCGTTTAATCCATTCTAGGAATTGGCCCGATGATATTTTCAGGCTTATCTGACGTAATTTGGGTATGTATTGTTACCTTTATCGCGAGCGTGCATGGCAGGCTTTATTTTGTAGGTATGCAATTATTGTAGTGTTTGGTTTATTTATTTGTTTATGCAAACGTGTTTGTACGGAGTGGGTTCGGCAGAGTGCCACATTTTGTAAGCGTGCGATTATATTAATGTTTTGGTACTTTGATTTAATCTGGACGTCTAAACCATATTTTCAAATTCTGCAAAAATTAAGTGTTTCTTAACTGTTTTTGTATTATCTATATTTTTTGGCCAGCATTAAAGTAAAAATACCAATTGACATTAAGTGTATTACTGATATTATCCAAATATAGATCAAGCTGATTGGATTTAATTCTTTAATACTGCAATTTAAATACTTTGTGTGGAACTCGAAGTGAATTAATTTTCAAATCAGTTTGGATGTCGAGTTCTGAACGAAATAAATTTAAGTTTTATATATACATCTCAATTTCGGATAAGACCCATAGAGAATTTTATAACAAGTTGCTATGTCTTGTTTGGTATGTTAGCTGTGTTATTGTTTTTATTCATTAACTGTTGTACCTTTTTGGGTAATGTTTGTGATGCGTAAAAGTTATCGTGTTCTGTTCAATTTGATTATTATTTTTGGATTTTGTTTCTGGTTTTATAGGATGCCTTTTTTATTTGAAGCAAAAATTTAGCATGATTTTTTCCAATTTTCGTCTCTCACGTCAGCGGAATTGTTTTCATAATGCATTTAAGAAGAATTTTTGGAAAATATTGTGTAGGTTCGGACAAATGGGTTTATTTTCTGTTGCTGCGTTTGCTGTATGAGTGAAAAGTTGTTGAAATATTAAATAAATCTAACTTGTTGATCTGTTGGGTTGTTCCTAAGAAATTTTGGTATTGGCTAAAGAATTTTTAGAGCCGTTAGCCAATTTTTTAAAACCTCCTGGCGGAAAAAACCCATGGTAGAGTAAGAGTAGGATAGTTTTTAGTTAGACGACACATGCTAATTTTAAGCGTGATGTAAAATCATTTTAGCCAAGTTTAATCCTTCATTCTTATGTCCACTGTCCAGTCTTCACTCATCCATCAGTGACTAGGGCTAAAATAAGTCCATTTTCCTCAGCCTCCATTTTGGGTATCTACCTTCTTAGCTAGACTAGCAGTGAAAATGTCATGGTCGATATATAAGCAGCACAGCTGTTGTGCTAAAGATTAAGCTGCGTACTGCAATGAACCTTAAAAGTAAATTAGAGGTAAAATAATACCTTTCACCATTCGTCATAATTCACAGCCAGTTACTAGAACATTTCAAAATCTTTCCAGAGCATAAAGGTAAACGGACAAATAGTGCGAAACGAGCAAACTATACAGATAGGCAAGTGTCAAAAAATTTGGAACGCTTCACGAATTTGCGTGTCATCCTTGCGCAGGGGCCATGCTAATCTTCTCTGTATCGTTCCAATTTTAGTATATGTCCGTGAGGACAAACTTTAGTTGTGTCAAGTACCCTATTTGAGACTCATGTACCAGCGAAACATTATTAAAACTGGTTTCGTTGAACATTATGCTCATACACCCAAGCGTCTTGGCAAAGACTTTATTCCCATTGCGCAATATTTTGTAACAGGCCTGTGTGCGTATTCATTCATGACTGGTTTGCTGAAGAAACAGCCAATCAAATACGAGCAGACAAAATATTGATTGTAATGTGTCTGCGCCTGCTACTACTACATTTATACACTTTTACATGAACTAATCATTCCATTAGACAAATTTTCGTATTTATACTCTTAATTACAGACGCTTAGTGGACAAAATTACAGCTTTGAAATCATTTGTGTGTAAAAGTTTTGACCAGGTTTTATAAAGCTGTTTTAGCACTTCCTCTAGAGTGTCCCTGTGGCGCAGTGGATAGCGCGTTGGACTTCTAATCCAAAGGTCGCGGGTTCGAACCCCGCCAGGGATGAAATGTTTTTGTTTTTTTTAAATTATTTTAATACCTCGGGATAACTTAACTCAGTAGATTTAACCGTTTTCAACTTTTAATGCTTATAATTTGTTTTAGGAATTTTTAATAAACTTAAAACTTTTTTATTAATTTAAAACTACAATTTTTTTAAAAGTGCACAGCTGTCCCAGATTTTCCAAATTAGCACTCAAAAAATTATATTCGTATTCGTTATGAACTGTATCACGCAACCGAAGTGACGTCATGCTGAACATAAATTCCATTTTACATACTGCAACGATCTGAATGAAACCAGTTGTACAAATGTTTCACTGATGTATGTTACTCAAATAAGTTACTTGACACTACACTGTCTTGTCCTCACGGACATATACTAAAATTGGAACGATACAGAGAAGATTAGCATGGCCCCTGCGCAAGGATGACACGCAAATTCGTGAAGCGTTCCAAATTTTTTGGATCTGGGTAAAATCCAGCCCCAGCTCCAGCCCCAAGTGGGTAAAACCCAGCCCCAGCCCCACTGTGTAAAATCCAGCCCCAGCCTCAAATAGGTAAAATCCAGCCCCAGCCACAAATGGTTAAAATCCAGCCCCAGCCCCAGCATGGGGCTGGATTTTACCCAATGTTACATTTGGGGCTGGGGCTGGGTTTTACCCACTTGAGGCTATGGCCGGGGCTGGATTTTACCAACACCCAATTTTTTGACACTTTCAGACTGCTCCGTTTAATTATCGCTATATTCAAGTGGACTGGTGTAAATGGAATTACGCTATCTACTAACTAGTCTCTGTCTTCGAAGAAACAGTTTAAAAATAAAATGCTTTAACCAGCTTTTAATAATCAACAAGTAAGTAACAAACAATAACGAATGTAAATTTTAAATAAAAATATAAACAATCAACAAACAACATCATATTGGACAACAGAATGGGTAGATAAGAAGACATGTCCGGAACAGACTGAGTTGGGCCCACAGGTTGCAATAACTACAAGCTTTGCGAAAAAGTGGCTACAGCTAGCCTCGGCAACTAGACCGCAAAAACTGCCACATTATGTACCTACTCTTGCTAAGTTATGTTATGGATGTATTACTGGCGCATGTCCGTTCAGAACTAGCCCATTTTGAAATACACTTGGCGCATTATTAGACGGATTTTTTGTGATTTTGATGACCGACTTACATCGGCTGGTAGATTTAAAGTTCAGCTGTGCAAAATACATACTTTCTTTCCCACTGGTTATTTTGCATTGGTTTAACAAACATTCTAAAAACTCATGAAAATTCAAAAACAAAATATGAACACGAGTAACTCAACTAAAATCAGACATAAAAAACACAAATTGAAAAACGCATACTGAACTAAATAACAATTAGGTCTGGTTTACTTGTTCGTGATTGTGTTCGTTTGTTCGCAAGTGAGGTTTGTTCAACCGCTGCAGAAAATCCTATTAGAGGTTCTTAAAAGCATATTTTCGACATTTAAATCAGACGACATGAGCTTCTTAAATATGTAAATTTTCATGTTTAGCAAAACGGTTAAATTTTTTATACTTGCTAACGAACAGGCTCACAGACACGGACAAAGTATGAACCAGGCTTTAGAGTTTATACTACTGCAATGAACAGTTTATATCTTCCAGTTCCCGATCAGCGAGTGGAAATGCTGATTGTGATGATGCGAGGCCCCGCGAAGACGCCGACCAAATGGCTGATCCTAAAAATAAAAAAGTAAATACCACAGAAAGTACATACATACACTAGAAACATATACATACAAAGTACAATACAAAGAACTAACACAACACTTCAACACAAGATACACACATAACTAGTCTTTCAATTAATCATACTACATGTTAGAATTTCTCATAATATAATGTTAGAATTACAGAAAAAACTACTACGTAAACCTATAATGCCTAAAGCCTATAGCTGGTCGAATTCAAAAGATATATTTAACGGACATACGGTGCAATATTAAACCTTAACAGTAAAAAACATCTAACCCACATTGGACGGTCGCTTGAAATTACTATCGGTCTGTGCGGGCCAATAGCCGCCAATCTCTTTTTTGCCTCCCCTATCGCCACCCGCCTCTGCTGAACTGCCCTTGTCAGCCCAAAGCCGCAGCAGAGATTCCCCCACGCCAGCTTCCAGTTCCTAAAAATGATGTAGCGGTTTTTAAGGCTCGATTCATACTTACAGCCGTATGTCCGTTCAGCCTGCAGAATGACGTCACTAGCAGCATAGTGCAGTGGATCAGCCAACGCATGTGACGTCATTATTTCGTCATTTTGTCGGCAGAACGGACATACGGCTCGAAGTAAGTATGAACTTAAGTATGAATGGAGCCTAAGTCTAAACCCAAGCAAGCTTTTATTATGACTGCACTCATTTGAATTGCAAGATACTATTCATTCACAACCAAAGTTAGCTTGGCACGTTTACATAGGAATCATGACTATGAAGCCTAATAAGTTCTGGTTTTAATTAGCAACCAAGAAAAAAATCATTTTAACGTTTACGGCAGATTCGTAAAAAATGTTGACTGAATGGTTTACGTGAGACAAAGTGAGCAGCCAAACTCGACTTATTGTCAGTTGCAAAAAATAACATAAAAAAATAATAACCTGGCCATCAGAGCTTAGTGGAATGGGTTGTCGAGTGAATGAATTGATCAAATGGTATGCGGCACTGTACGGAACTTCCCCGCTAAAATATTTAAAGCACCATGGACACTTTGCTCAGCTTTTTAAACTGTTAGCTAAAAACTACTGTTCACAGTACTATTTTTAAACAAAAAAGTTTTAGACGTAATCTAATCAGGATTCTTTCCATCATCTTTATGCTCCTTACACATATTATATTATTAATACATATTATCAGTTAGGTAATACAAGTTTAGTGCGTCGGGCAAGTTAGGGGTATACGTGAAGACAAAAAAGTTTGACTAAGTTTTTGACGAAGAAATATCTGTATATGTGTTGAAAGAAAGATGAGGCCCCAATTTAGAAAGCAGAAAGAAATGGAGGCGCCGTGAATCGACCCCGGCCCGCCTGCTTCGAAGTCAAGCATGCTAACCACTACACCACAGCCCCCGAGTCTCATAGGCCCTAATTCTCATTTACAACAGGGTCCCCCCTTCGAACATCGTTGCGACCCTGCAACGATACTCGGTCGATACTCATGCTCCCGGGGCGAACCCGATGCCTCAAGGGCGGAGCACATTCACACGTAGGCCTCCAAGCCTACTTCAGTCCCACCACACTCAGGGTTTCCTGGTTCACCCCTAACCGAAGCCGAGGGTTTTTTCCGGTTTACCCCTAACCGAAGCCGAGGAATCGAACCCGGCCCACCTGCTTCGAAGTCAAGCATGCTAACCACTACACCACAGCCCCCGAGTCTCATAGGCCCTAATTCTCATTTAAGTATGGTGAAATACAAATAGTTTTGTGCTCAAAAAAGTTAAAAATTTGAAAAAAAGCCCAGCTGGATTTGAACCAGCAACCAGAGGGTTCAAGTTCAACGGCCTCAGTGCTAGCTAACCACTACACAACGTTTAATATTATATTTATAAATAATCAAAGCAGTAAGCACTATCATCGAGAGCCTTGATTACATTACTTATAGATTAGGTTCAAACTTAACTGATTAGTAAAACCAAGCAACTAATAGAAGTAGCAATCCGAAATACATGGCAGCAACAGTATGGCAGTTGTGCCTTACTTGAAATATCTTCTAGTAGGTGCCCAAATTAAAGTATCCAAAGTTTATTAGACAGTTTAATTTCATGTTAAGAAAGGAAGAACCACTCAACACTGCAACTACTACAAACAGACTACAAAACAATAAATAGTAAAGATTCCCATAACACAAGTTTAGCACACTATGGTCATCTAATGCTGTGTGAATACAAAATCTATCCAAACCGCTGCATCCAGTTTCCAATTTTAGATTAAGTCCCGGACTCACTGCTTTAGCCACTGTATTTGGAACAGAGTGCCGTATCGGTCATTGTTGAAGGCGGGTATTTTCTCTCGACTATTGAACGCCGTCGAGACCATACGCGCATAGCCGTGGAAATTGGAGCTGCCTTCGGATGTGAAAATCAAGTAGACTGTTTTGCCGCTCTGAAAAAACAAAAATACATGACATTTCAACGTGCTTCGTCATTTTTTGCTCAGAGCTATTATTGCAGCTGAATCTGAATCACGACACTATCTGATCTAATACACTATTAGTGGCGTGAATATTTCGTAATTTTGCTGGCTGAACGGACATACGGCTGCAAGTATGAATCGGCTCAAAACGGGAACTTTTTTGCACAGTACTATATTATATTGTGTTCTCAACAATGTCGACTAAATCCAACTGGCAACCTTGAATGTTTGAAACAGGGGCGCCTGCAATTCAGGACTGACAGCCAGAACACTTTTTTCCATGGACACTTCCACCTGTCGCCGATGCATGCATTTCATCAAGAAATAGCGGGCTTCTGAAACATGAAAAAAACCAATGATAAAAATGGTGGCAAAGCAGGTGGCGTAATTTTCGCGACTACTTGCTGTACTCTAGATGGCTGAGTTGTTTTTTTTTCGTAATGAAATCACGCGTATGGCTGTTTTACGGTCCAGCACTTTTTGGTCACACTCTATGGTCGCGTAGTTTTTAACACTAGGTAAATCAAAAAATTTATATGATGCTTCTTCTATTGAGTTCTGCTAACCTGAAATTTAGTCCAAGAAAACTCCTTCGAAAAAATCAAAAATTGCACAAATCGGAACCTAAAAAACATCATACCTTTGTAATTTTCATCTTCACCAAACTGGGAAGCTGCATTGACGGCCATTCCGTTTTTGAACAGCACTGAAACCAAACTGACTAAAATTACTGTTTTTTATAATTTTGGCCAGTGTAAACAAAAACAACAAATAATAAATAAAAATAACAACAAATATATAAATGAAAACGCCGCTTCTTTCTCTGCTTTAGGCTGGTAGACAATCTCTGGTTTCAACAAACGCCCGCTTGGTAAAAAAAAACAGATCAGTTTTGGTTGCACATGAAATACTGTACTATTGCACCTTGTCCGTTATGAGTAGGTACGAATCGAAGCTAAGCCTATGGAATCCAGTTGACACTACAGCCCGTTTCATACTTATCCTTAAGGACACAGGGACAATGCGAATTTCGGTCAGCTGCCGTGAAAAAACTGTCGAATATTTACGTTTAAACTATTGATTTGTATACCAATACTACTGGAAGTGACCTCCACTATCTTCATGCGAAGAATTGGCTTATTTGGCCATGTAGTTCTTCTGAAATTCGTTAGGGACAAAATGATAGGGACAAGGACTCGGATGAACCAGGCCTTAAGCTGCGCACAGCCAACAGTAATGTATATACCTTTTGTGACATCTCGTTGATTCCTCGTTGTATCCGATGCCAGCAAGTAATCATTGGCTAAAAAATGGTTCAAAAAGTAGGTACTGGAATAATGGTTTCAGAGCTTACTGTAGAATAACCATATAGGCGCAAATATTGTGCGTTAATCTTAATTCAGCCGTATATATTCGACAACGGTAACTTAAACCGTCCCGTTGAATAAAGTACTTTTAAAATAAACAAGCTCTTCTGCTGACTGAGGAGCGGTAAAATTGTGAGGTCTGAGTGTCAATACTCCTGCAGAAATATTAAACGCGGCCTCTATTTTGTGGACAAAAAGAATTTTAATTTCTGCTTTATGCACACATTTACTGCTGAGTAGCTCCGAAGTATGTATTTCAAACAGCAAAAAAGTGCTTGAAACAGAAAAACTCTAATGATCAGGAAATCTAAAAAAATTATTATTTACATATAATCCGGGACTCGAACCTCGGATCTACTGCTCCTGAAGCTGGCATTGTACCACTCGACTACCTGTCCGACGTCCGTACGGTTCAACCATTAAAAAACTTCCGTTATCAGCATGCGATGTGGCATGACATATCAGAACGTCAAGCATGTTTTAGCAAAATAGGATCTCAACTGATCAAACTAGACAGATAATAAACTATAAACTTAAAAAGTAACTAATGCTAAATTTTCTGAACAGTTATTATTCTGTTGCTGTAGTGCATTTGTGTACTATTGGGGTATTTGTGTGTTATATCTGCATTTTTAAAGAAGCGGTGGTTCGCTCTGGTAGTTGAGCATCTGGTTGTCAACCGGAAGGTCGAGGGTTCGAGTCCTCACCACTGCTGCAATTTTGCATTTCGGACATCGTGTTGCTGAAGTTGATTACGGTGAAAAGCGACCTACCTGCCCTTCCTATGTTAATTATTAACACAGGGCGATTATTTGCAAAATTTTCATCTTTCATCAACAAGAAGGAAGGCTTGTGTGGTTATCTCAAATCTAGTGAGGGAGCTCCGCCCCGCCCCCTTGTAGTGTACATACCCCCTTTGGACTGGAATTATTATTATTATTATTATTTATTGTTTTACGTCACACCTGCTATATGAGCTATGCAGCTCGTTTGTATAGCTTAGACGGATAAAGTAGTTAAATAATATAATTTGAATTGTTAATTGTTAATTCTATTATTAACGGTTATGATTTCTGCTTCTGCATAATTGATGCTCTGAATTCTTTGTATGATCCATTCCTATCTGCCATGTTAAGCTTATTCCATTCTCGGGTAGCATGTACTTGAAATGACCGGCTCATGAAGGTAGTACTGTGTTTGACCATTAAGATTCTTGTAGGATCCCTTTGACAATAAGCAGTAGAGCTACGGCAGAACATGTCAGCTATATAGTTAGGCTGGCCAATTATTACTGCTTTATAAGTGAGTAAAAGCGTGTGAATCCAACGTCTTTTCGATAACGATGGCAGCATAGGCCTACTTGTGAATGAGTAGTCCCACGGCAGGCGCAGTAGTTGCCTTATTGCAGAGTTTTGAAAACGATCCAATTTATCTGATAGATTATTAGGTATGCCAATAAGTAAGGCACTTGAATACTCCAGATAATTTCTAACGTATATGCTAAACAATATTAGTAGGACCCGAGGTGGAAGTAGTGTGCGTACTTGACGCAATTTCTGCAGCGAGAGCGACGCCTTTTGTAGCATTTTCTTAACTTGAGAGTCACATTTGAGCTTGGATTCAATAATCCAACCTAGCACTTTTATGGATTCCGACGTTGTTATAACAGTGTCGCCTAGAAGCATTGAGGTGTTTACAGCTTTTCCGTGCTGGTCGAGCAAAATGCTCTGGCTTTTGTCGGCATTCAGAAAAAGAAAATTTTCAGTAGTCCAAAGCTTTACTATCTTGTATGTTTTTTGTAGCTTAGTTTTAAGCGCATCGAGGTGAAGATCATGCTCATATACGTTTATATCGTCAGCGTATCTTATCATAGTTGGTGACTTGTCAATCCAGGATAAATCAGCCACAAAGATGTTGAACAAGAGAGGTGACATACACTAATCCACAAAGCCGGAATCCATATATTAACACGGGGGTTTCATTCGGGGGGGGGGGGGTCCTGTCCCTGTGCCGATATTTTGACTGCCCTTGTACCAAGTCGGGCAAAATATGACCGTGTTTTTGTGAAAAATTAACGATTTTTTAAAAACTGTGGCCAAAATACCTTGCCTTGGGGTAAAAATTAGCGATTTCTGAAAATTTTGGCCAAAATTTACGTAAAAGTCGCACACATTTGATAGAAATGCCCATATTTGAGAGCAAATTTTATGGAAATTTTGCTGGCTCTAATTTTGCTCGCCCTTGTACTATAGTCAAAAATCTGGGGGGAGGGTGTCCCGCACCCCCCATAGCCCCCCGTGTTAAACTGTGCTGGAAGCTTAGCGGATCAAGCTAATCACTGACAAGAAGTCCCAATGGGTGGATTTCACCACGGTGGTTTTTAAAAACCATGGTTTTACGTACGTTTGTATATGATTTGCACATAATTTCAATACGAAATATCGAATGATTCGCTACGAATTTCGTAGATTTTCTAAAACCTTGGTTTTTGCTCAGTTGAAATTTCAGCAGAAGAAAAACCTGCTATGATGCAGGTTTGAAATTGCAACTGAGCAAAAACCATGGCTTTTGAAAATCGACGAAATTCGTAACGAATCAGGCGATATTTCGTAATGAAATTATGTGCAAATCATATAAAAACGTACGTAAAACCATGGTTTTTAAAAACCACCTTGGTGAAATCCACCCAATGGGTTCAACTACACTGAGGTTAGAGTTCACGCAAGATATTGGCGGTATGACCGGCGTGGCAACTCCCTTCTGCCAATAGTACATAATCCTATTGTGAAGTAAGATACGCCAACTGCGCCAATATCAGCCAATAGAAAGCCACTTTCACTTAAGCAAAAAGTAACTTTACTTAAGGGGGCTACCTGAAAAAGTGAAAATTTTAGGTTCTCGGATTCGCTTCAAATTTGCACACAATGTAGCCCCAGGGCAGGCGCATTGCAAATGTAACAAACTGGAACCAATGCTTTTGCCAATTTTTTACTAGGGGCTCCCAAAATTTCAATTTTACGTGTAAATCATAGGCGCAAAAAAAGTTTTTTGTGGTTGCAAAGCGTCCCTTTACTCGAAATTTTTGTTAACACTGACGAAGCTGATTTTTACATGACTCGATAGCCTAACGCCATATCTCAACCTCCATGATCCATTTTTCGGAATTTTTGCCCATGGCCTCAGCTGTGTAAAAATGTAAAATCACTCAAATTTGGCGGGCCCAAAAAACGGCCACTTTTTCACATTTCGCCTTCGATTTTACAATTGAAAACACATATCGAAAATCGGATCATACGATTTTGCGCATACATGTGGGCTACTACTATGCCAAGTTTTAGCCTGATTGGCAGGATGTGGTTTGTGTTAGAACTGTCCAACTAAGGGCTACTTTTTGGCTTATTTTGCTTACTTTTGCCTATGTAAATACTCTGACAAACGCACTGAACCAAAAGTGCACCTTCAAGCTTAATTGTTCTTATCTGAGGTTGAGGTGCCTTGGGGAAGTAACATATGTGAAAATAAGCAAAATTGGCGAACTTTGATTTTTGACCTGGGTAGCCACCCCCTTAATAAGCTGTGTGAACACTTTTGCCAAAGTAGTCTGTGTGAATCCGGACTAAACAAACAAACGGACGTAAGTACCAAATGTACATGAAGTAAGATAGGCCCGTTAAAGTACTCAAAGATTTGTGACAGCGTAGCACTGACCCAGTAGCTCAAATGGTTACAGCGCTAGTCTGAATTCTCCTAGGTCATTCTGATGCTTTCTTCTAGTAAGAGCCTTGTTTTTTTGACGCTATTAGTCACACAATATTTCGCAAATTAGCACAAATATCTTAGACAGAAAAAGGACATCAGAAATGGTACATTAAGAAAAATCGTACACACATAAGAAAAAGTTTTACTTTTCTTTGCAAACAGAAGACGGGCTTAGAAAAATAAACTTCAGAAGGAAGAAATAGCACAGATAAATCACTAACAGCAAAATAAAACAATACTGGATGTAATTATCCTAAAAACAGTAAATGACAAAATTTTCAACATAGTGTATGTTCAAGAATTAATCAACAATCTAATAGCTTTGAGGTGGCGCTCCGATTAACTTCCATGTCTTTCTTATCCTATAAGTAGACGTAGCTTCTAGCTAGCATAATTTTCGTTTGAAAATATTGAAGCCTTCTACAAAGCTCAGTTTTTGAGCAAGTGTCACGTCTCTGCTGCATTGTTCTTATCTTTTATGACTGATTGAAAATATCTATTCTACTAAATGTGCACAATTTTTCAAACGGCGTAATCAAGTGAAACTTTATTCAAAAATTACAATCGATAGCTTAAGCTGTATCTAATTATGCTGCCGAGGTGTATCTTTTCTCCGAATTTTAATTGTTTTAGCTCAATATACTGAAAATATTCAATAAATATACTTTATACTCAATATACTCAAAATCTGAAGTTTGCCTACACATACAGTGTCAAAAAATAGAGCGTATTTTTTAGTGCAAATAACCTTTGAGAAAAGTTGCAGAAGCCAAAAGGTAGCTAATGAAAAATTAGTTCGAAAAATGGTGAATTTTGTCAATGTTGCTCAAAATACATGCAATATTTTTAGAAAGGTTTGCCTACAAAACCGACTTTTTTAAAAGTTGCAGTCACCTATAAAGAAAACCGTTTTAAAAAGTAACAGAAGCCATAGGTATATAATTTTTCTGAAAATCGATTCGAAGATTTTGCCATATCAAAATTCAGGTCAAAAAAATAATACATCAACCGACAGCTAATGCGCTTCTGCACAACTTTTCTTCAAGAGCAAAGGTCTAAAAACGCGACTGAAAAATTTTATTGCCCAAAGTCAGTTATTCGGACCGCCACCTTAAGCGATTGAACATCAGACATTATTTGCAGATCAAAGAGTAAGCCTTGAAATGGAAAAAATAGTTAATCGCTTCCTCAAAAAATTCTGTCATGTTAGTCATGTTTAAAAGAATAAAAAATAAAAAAACATCGAAAAATTTCAAGAGACTGTAGCAGTAAAAAACTTTTTAATGTAATAAAACATAAGTAATAATTGATAACTAATCGAAAACAAGTAAGAAGAGTTAAACATAAAAGCAAACATAAACTTTGAAGAGATAACAGAAATAAAAACACCTACTGAGACCACAAAATAAAATAACATACTCATAATCAATAACTGCAGGACAGACGAAGTACATAATAAGAAGAGTACGACACTCCAGTGTCTGACAAGTGAACGCCTAAAATCATAGCCCTACATTAATGAGCCAGTTAATATATAGCCACTAAACCGAAGCAAACCTAAATGCAATTAGTTAACGTGGCCGGTAGTTCTATCGGTACAAAATAATATACCTGAAGCTGCCTGTTTCATTAACATTATCGTTATCCTTGCTCACGCTTGGTTTCGTGACATTTTTGCCTTCAGATTCAGGAGTTTTCTGTGTTCCACGGGCCGATAGCCATTCAGGTCGGTAAATAAATCAGTTTCAGGTCGCTATTATGCAAAGCACCTAAGCTGGCATTATAACATTGTAATACTCTTCCTATTATGGATAATTTATAATGATTATGAAAATACTCATATTTAGCATTAAAACACTAGTTTCTAGTTATTTTTTCAATTCAGCATAATTTAAGTAAAAACTAAACTTAACTACAACTGTCCTTCCTTACTTTAAATCAAACTCACTGAAGAACGAACCTGTCCTGTTTTTTTACGGTTTGAAAATATTTATATAGGCTATCAATTACTCAGCAGCCTTAAACATCCATATTTAACACATGGAAAACAGACGAAAGCAAAAACACTTATATACAATTAATTAGCACACAGAAATTAAAGCAAATTGCTATAAAAGGACAAAAAATGATAACACAGAGAAATATAGTCACAATAAAAATTATATATAAATAATATTTTGAGACATAAACTAAACACACTGTGACACAACAGCTCTTGTACACATATTATTATTATCATCATAATATTATGGACAATAGAAATATGTTAAAAAACACACGCAGATATTAATTGGAAATCGGAACAAACTAACTGAAGGCATCAAAGAAAAAGCAGCTAAATAAGTCAAAATGTAAAAGTATTCACGAAGTTGGCACAAGTTGAAACACTGGAGTCTTGGGGTTAAAACGTTAACTAAAGCTGCGACAGAAAATTAGGGCGGACCCTCCGGCAAGGGAAAATATTTGGCGACGAGGCAAGGTCATTTACTTACTAACCCCTCCAGAATATTACAACATGAAAGATAAGACTAGAGGAAGTAGAACGTTAACCAATATTTCTTCCGATTTCTCCGGCTGAAGGAACAAACGGCTGTATGAATGAATCGTCTCCAACAATTGGACAGGTATAAGCTTTTTTCTCTTCCAACGAGAACGCTTACACAAAATTTTTGCTCATCATACTAATAAAAGCCAATTGAATCTACACCAAAAGCCTTGGGCATAAGCTATAATAATAAAAAAACAGAGCCAATAAAAACACGACCTAATAATGATGATGACGCTTAGCGCCTAAAATGGGCCTAGGTTGTGAGCGAGCTTGAGGGCTAGAATATTCAGGGGGCGCCCCATAAAACTGGCCGGGGGGAGCTCCATAGGGGGCATTGCTGGGGTAGGCTCCGTTGGGGGGCGGACCGGCTAACAGAGAGGGCGGGGGCGCTTGACCAGGCGGTAGATTCAGATCAACTAGGGGGGTGACCAGGCTGTCCGGGGAGTCAGTGCCCCCTCCGGAGGGCTGTCGTGTCTGCTTACACATTGGCTTGGGCCGTTGTCCAATGCCACTGGGCTGGGACAATCCCACGGCCATTTCTTCATAGTTCAACAGCGACATCACAGTTTGCAGCACAGCCTCAAACAGACAGAATTATATATATATATATATATATATATATATATATATATATATATATATATATATATATATATATATAATATATATATATATATATATATATATATATATATATATATATATATATATATATATATATATATATATATATATATATATACCAACACAACCCCTCTAAAAAAAAAAAAAAAAAAAATAAAAAAATCAAAAAAACAAAAAAAAAAAAAAAAAAACCCACATATATATATATATATATATATATATATAATATGCATATATATATATATATATATATATATATATATAATATATATAATATAATAATGGGCTAGGGCTGACAGCGAAGGGACCACCCTTGTCCACTCTAAAAAATAATCAAAATAATCCCACTATATTCGCACTACTTGTCCGATAGATTGTCCCGCTTGTCCACAAGCTTCAAATTTTTTAACTGCTGCTAACAATTGCATAGCTCATTCCTGCCGCGACTGAATTCACACGTTCAGTTTTGTCCCAGTGTTCAACAATTTTTGTGCAGCGTCAGGCTTAAGTGCACTACGTGGGGTCTAAACTTTTAAAAAATTATCGGCATAAAAAACTCTGCTGTTGTAATCCTTGCAGCTGTACTGGTTTCGGCGAATTCTTTACGGCTTTACGCTTATCGACAAACATAAACTTGAGCCACGATGATGCCAAAAGACATAATTCCTTCGGGGGAGGGGGGGTAAGGGGGACCCTCCCCACCTCAAAATCGAGAAGGCGGGCGGAAGCTCTCTAAAATGTGGACAAAATTTAGTAAAAAAGGCAGTTTTTTGCAAAAACTTTCCAAAATTTAGTGTATTTTTAGTCGATCAGTGAAAGGGTCCCCAAAATTTGGCCGAAGAGGTCCCCCATCAAAATTTTGGCCCCGTTACACTAAAAACATAGTTCGCCTCTAAATATCTAAATCCACCTTCGGCTTAGACCCAAGACCAAACCACCGAAACTAACCTCATCCATGGGTGTCCATTGCTTGGCCGGAGCTTTCATGCGACGCAGAAACAGGGCATGCCACTTTTGCCTCACTTGCATGATCAAGTTGGCTGTCTGAAATTAGCCGACAAACTAAATGGTTCTTTGTGTTCGTCGTGACACGAACGTGAACATACACTAGGCCTACAAAATATGGGTTCGCCAGGTGACAATATTTAAATATAATCATTTTTTACCCCAAAAAGCATCTGCCATTACTAGCTAGTGATTTTCAAAAAACAAAAAGACAAAACAATTCAGTCTAAATCCAACCTGCGACAGTACAATTTATGCTGCAGTTACATTATATGAGATGCTCCTCACCTCCGGTTCCAGCTTGAACATGAGCCAGTCGTCCAGTCTGAACAGGCTTCGCTTGGCAGTGCTCTGGTCCTCCGACTCCGAATCACTCCCGTCCATTGGCTGACTCTCATTGCTGGCTGAAAATTACATTAGTTACATTAATGTTACATTTTGTTACACAAGTGCTACATTTGTTACACTGGTAGTACATGTGCTCCATTTGTTACAGTAGTAGTACATGTGCTACATTTGTTAGTTGTGTAGTACATGAGCCACACACACAATACACAGCTCCATTTGTTACATTAGTGCTACATTATTTACTAGTACGTCATTTGCTACACTAGTGGTACAATAATTATTGTTCCATTTGTGCTACATGAATAGTACATTTTTGTTACATTAGTGCTACATGTGTTACATTAGTGTTAGACTAGTTTAAATGCTCACCATAAGATAAGATGTTAAGTAAAGGAAAAAATAGATCGTCTAATTAGATGACCTTAAAGCCAAGACGACTTGGGAAGGGTTGGGGCTTAAGCTCCGTATTCTTGTTCATATCGACTTGTCCAAAAACAATACTGAAAAAATACTACCCGGTAAAGTGAGCAAATTAGACGAAACGATTCCGCCAATGCTCCACAACAGTTGATCAAAGTTTTCCTTGTTTACAACCAGACCATGCTTACATAAGGACAAGTTTGAACCGGGCTTTAGTTGGATCAGGGTACACCATAAACATCCTAGAGCATACCAGTGGGCATTTCAGTGGCACTGATGTACTCCTGGGGGAGATGGGATGATCCCGCAAACAGGGCCACAGTCAGGGGGGTCACAAGGCTGCAGCAGCGGAGCTGAAATAAAAAGCAAATTAAGTCAAGCACTCCTGTTCTTCCGAACAAGATCAGTCATGACAGATCGAAACTCATTAGCGCGCCACCAAAATGTAGCTGACGCTTCATTATGTTAGCTTGGGTACGACTGTAAGTATAAATCGTGAAAAAGTTCACACCAAAGTTGTCCAGTTAGCTTAGAGTGATAACGTCTGACAGTGTTTTACGGTTTTGAAAATGGACGGGGGTAATGTTTAATTGTTTTCAAATTTTAGTTTCCACCCTACTCCTCTTAAACCTGCAGATTAGTAGTAAACAAAGAAACTCCATGCCGGAAGCAGTTAGCAACCTCAATAAATGAGTCTATGGTCCCAAAGACCTCCTTAAACTCTAAATATCAACATCCTACAGTTTCATTCTCAACGCCAGTGCTACTTTATAATTCCGGCGTACTTGAACAGAGGAGCCAACTCGTGACATTTCATGATAGACCACCCAGTCGGTGGGCAGTTGGTTGATGCACTCCTGCAGTCGTTTGGAGCGCGTGCCGCCGCTGCTGTCGGCAATGACGGACGAGGGATGCAAGTAAAGCTTGTTTTCTCTTCTGCAAAAAATGTCACCAGTTAGGGTCGATTTATACTTACAGCCGTATGTCCGTTCAGCCGGAAAAATTACTAAATAATCACGCCACAATTATTGATCTTTTACGCTATTAGTGGCGTGAATATTTCGTAATTTTGCCGGCCGAAGGAACATACGACATACATACATACAGTAATTATGAATCGAGCCTTAAAGCACAAAATACTGTGCAAACCTGCGATATGATAATTATGCGTCGTAATTAGATTTCACGTCTGAGTAGTTGCAGAGCCAAGAGCAACTGCCGCACTTTCGACACATTACGCAAGCAGCGGGTACACCTTTGTAGTCAGACCTATATGATACAATAATACGTAATAGCTAGATTTTCATCCAAATACCTGGACGTTAAGTTTTAACAGCTGTTTTACTTTATTGAATCACAGCCGTTTTCCGATTCAGGTCGGGTCTGGTTAAAAAATTACTGCGATCTGTCGCCAACTCTCCTCGACAATTATTATTAATTAATCTTACTGTGTAACAATTCGCCCCTGACTGCGATCAACGTAGGCCAGACATGGATATGAGCCAGCAACCAATGCTGCCTTGACCACGGCCCAGTTCTCAGAGTTGGAATTCAGCTCGCGAATGTCGCCGCCACCGCGGGCACGCACAAAGCCTGAGGCACGAAGCTGGCCCAGAAGCTGGGTACTAAAAAAACAAACATAAAAAAGTACAGACTTAATTGTAGATAGCCACAAGCGAAATTGACGTTGGCAGCTTATTGGCACATGAGTCGAAGGTTAGAGGTGACGAGTCCCGTGAGGTAACCGTTTCCTACTGT
>JASANF010016138.1:0-17628 GCA_030248245.1 Trissonchulus sp. WLG1_4
TAGGTTTTAACAACTAATATTTTGTGTCCACTGGTACTGGCTTTCTGTCATTTCCTTGATTGACATAGATATCTATATTCAGCAATATATAAACTGATTTTAAGCAACCAGCATTAGGCCTGTAGCTTATGTGTAAATGGAATGGATCGATTCCCCCTAGTTCATTTTTAGATATTCGATGTAATTACCGTATCTTCTTCTTTTCGGCATTGAATGGCTGCCAGCGTTGGATTTGGACACACATTTGTTTTGCGGCTTCGGGTTTTAAAGCGGTTGTTAAACCCAGCGCCATGAGGGTTTTTTTAAACAATCACCAACAAATGCCAGAAGAAACGGTTTTAACTATGTGGTTTATGAATGAAGTTTATTACGTACATATCTGTTGATAAGGCATGCGGAATATGTAAATTTTACGTTTTGTAAAAAAAATGAAATTTTATAGTAGTTTTTCAGCCAACTTTACACAGACAGCTCCTTTTATTACGGCATGTAGTGCGTAGTGACAGGTTGTCACAATAAAAAATTGAATTTATGAATTTAAATTTCTGTATAGAGGGGAGCACATTTTAAAAACACATATATATGCAACATATATTAAACTGTTATTTTTAAACACAAAATTTCAATTCAATTCACATTTCAAAAAAATTAAGTCAATTGTAATCAAGTCAGTTTTCTATAAACAAAAAATAATTTCAAAAACGATTATCGAAACTTTTAAAGTAAAACCCCCTTCATACAAAAATTTTAACACGTAAATCATGTTAACTGCTTCTTGCCAAGCTTATGGCAAAACAAAAAGCAGTATAAATACCTGCCGCCGCTGAGGTGGCGGCAGGAAAAATAATAGCCATGCCACTGTGACTTCACGGACAAAATTCGGGTTGAAAAGCGAACACATGAGCTACGCGGTATTAAAAATAATAGTAAAATTGTATAAAAATGCATTTTTAATATAACTATAAATGCAGCGTGTCAGTTTCTGCACAAGCATATACTTGTCTTGTGTATGCCCAGCCGTTATTAAAAAGATTATTAAATGTAAAGTGCTTTTTAATATTAATACGGCCAATTTATTTTTAATTTAATATTAATATAAATACAACTGCTAAAATACTTTTAATTTAATATTAATATAAATAAAATTCTCAATTTATTTTTAATTTAATATTAATAAAATTATTACTATTAAAAGTATTTTAAATACTGACTTTTAATATTAATATTAATTATTACAAGTCTAGTGAGTCTAGTTTAGACCAGTTTGACCGGATCCTTAAGACAACGTTATAATTAATATTTGTATACACTGCTTAACACTAAATTGTGAACTCTGGCAAAATTTCTTCAAATTTTCATCATAAATGAGATCAGAGTGAGATTTGTTCACACATGGTGTGATCTGTTTAGTTGCTTCCTTTAGGCAAACGTTTAGGCGGCCATAACTTTTGTTTTCGTTGTGGTACAAAGACAATCTTAGCATCAGTGGCCAGCAAATTGCATAAGCTTTTGAATGATGGGTCACATGACCCTGTGACTTGAGGTTAAGCGCACGTCAATTTTTTTAAATTGACGTTTCGACTCATTCTGTGGTCTGGCGCTATCTGACATGTCATTTGAAAACGCCGAAAATTGTCTTTCCAATGACATTATTTTTATGCTTCTGCTATGTTCAAAGCAAAAGTTATTTCAGTTTACTAAAGTGGTATGTCGCGGATGATTTGCGGAGTAAAAATAACTCAGATTTACGTCCCTTAAAAATCATACAGACTGTAAAGTAGAATAATAAAAAGTAATGACGCTTCTGTTAGACTGTTGAATGAAGCCAATAATGAGCATTTGGTTTTCATTATTAATGTATTAAACGTTGCTTATAGCAACAAACAAATAACTACGTCTTACGTGGCGTATAACATGAGAACCTGAAGGCTGCACGCAAATCAAAAGCTAAACGTTTAAATAACACATGTGGCACCATCAGATTCAGGGTTCAGTTAGTTGATACATCCATTATCATTATTAATTGGATAGTGTATATATATATACTATCATATTATATATGATAATGAAGTCTCAACGCTAACGGATCCTACTGATTAATGATAACGCTATTATGCTTTCCTTTTGCATTAGCAGAGGCAGTCTCCAGGTTTAAGTATATATATATATATATATATATATATATATAAGCACTATATATATATATATATATATATATATATATATATCGGCTTCATCCAACAGCAAAAGAAGCGCCAACTATTTGTAAAACAGCGTAGATAAGAACAAAGAGATTTCTCCGCAACTCCGCGACAGACCACTAGAGAGCTATTGAAAAACCAGAAAAACGAAAAACGCAGAACGCGCCAAAACAAAGAAAACACAAGACAATAGCACTCCAAGAAGCACAACGCGCCACCCAAAACAAAACAAAAAAAAGCCCAAACCCACAGCAACCCACAAAAAACCAACCACAAACCAACACACACACAACGCACAAAACGCCCCCCAAACCAAAAGCACAACAGACACACCAAACAAACAAAAAAACACAAAAAAACAAAAAAAAAAAAAAGAGACCCAAAAACACCAACAAATATATATATATATATATATATATATATATATTTTAATTAAAATAACGGTACAGTAGAAATACGGACAAGCGGGGATGTGGCCGTTTAAATTTGAAATTAAGGCTATTATTGTAGCCTTCAGCTGCGTTAGTAGTGCGGGGTCCATCATTGCTGTAATTATTGAATAAATTTATGATATCAGGCGATCGCAACCACTGCTTACGAAAGTATTCCACAAAACGATCCAAGTTTTGATCAACTACTTGGTTTCCAGTGCAGGGTGGATGACACAATATTCTATCCCACGCTGGTAATACCAACTCGACGGGTAGCAAACACCAAGCAATCAGCCGACGAATCCAGACCTTGACCGCGGCATACTGAGGAGCATCATAGCCCTGAGTTTTACTTTGCTGCTAAACTGCTTGCAGGCCCTAGTTTTGAATATTGCGCTGAACTGTTTGAGTGAATTGAAAAGCGCATCCTTTCATTTCAACATGGGGAAAATAAAGCTTAAAACCAGCTGCTGCTTCGTCTTAAAAATCTAAATGGCACATTTCTACAATTTCGCAATTACCAAAATAGTGAACGAGCTGGGTTGAAATGATTTGAAAAACACGAATATATGACGCTTGCAGTCGATTTGGCATGAGAGCATGAATGGCTGGAACAGCTTCGCCGTTTCGAAATCCGAAGACCACATACAACTGAGCAAATGGAATATCTTTGGGTACGTATGTGAAAGTTCCGTCAGCGACCCAATGAGAGTTTCATGAATTGATGAAGAGTTTCAATCTTTATTCGAGACGCAAATATCAAAAATTGAAGATCGCTTTGTTTAAAAATAATGTATAGTTCTTCGAAAGACGGATCAGCTGGATCTTCTGTTGTGGCGCCAACCAGTGTCATTTTTAGTTCGTCTGGAATTTCGTTGACGAAGCCTAGCACTGGATAACGAGACGGATAGCTTCGGTAGAGTGGACTTCGAATGTTGCGGTATATCGGCATGGCAGTCTCAACCAACTCTCGAGCAGTGTGATTCGTGGAAAAGCGGCGGGCAATCTAAAATATGGAGTTTTTAAAATTAATTTACAAATAGAGCAATAGTTTCCTATTTCGTTTTTGTGGGCTACAACAGAACAGTATGACCAATTTTCACGAAGTTAACTACTTTTAATTTCGGTAGTAAGGAACGTATGACTTCGAAACATGGCCTCGATCTATTTATGACCTAGTACACTCACCACACAAAAGCATTAAGCTGTACTGTCATTGTGATACGTATAATAACCTGATATTACAAAATACATATACAGTAGATTTACATATAGTAAATACATGTATATTACTATACCAATTTTTTACTATTACCGGTTCTAGTTATTAGTTTATAACAAATGTTTAGAATGTTCGTAACGGATAAATAAAAGAAAAGTTGACATAGGAAATTACCAATTAAGCATTGGCCCATAGACCTACTTTAGCCATTGCGGCTCGGTATGCAGCCTTTGGTTTGACCCCATTTCGTGCGGCGTCTGATTTAGCCTCCTGCTTGAGTTGTGATGCTTCCACTTCGTTAGCATTACGACCACTGAAAAAACAGGGGCGAGAAGGAGACGCAGGGTCCGTATGAAAATGTCCGTTCAAAGTAACTAATAAGCGGCTCTTTAAGAGAGAAAAGAACGCACTGAGTTACATACTTTATTAAGCCAAAACGGCGCTCTCCAAAGTGTTCCATCACCATCTCATAGTTTGAATAAACCCTATACGCATTATATAGTCGGTCAATGTGTGGGGTATTTTCACTAAATTTTGACCTATGACCCCAATTAAGTAATTGTTAGGTTGGCCCAATTGTTTTACGTTTTGACACCTGTACTCGGTATGTAGCTTGAGGTAAGCCCTTTGTAACTTTTATTGCCTCCTTTTATTAATTCATTCTTCATTCCTTTCACTGTTGTATTTTTTTCCTAAATTGGTATTTGTAGAATTTACTGAAAGTAGGCATGAAATATTTTAATTTGAACAACAATACAAACAGTATTGATCTTATTAACTCTAAAAGCTATTTGGTTCCTTCTAAATCAATTAGTGTAACGTTTGGCCAAAACAAGTGGGTCCCTAAAAGGGACAAATTCAGATGTAGTGGCGTGAAAATATTATAGTCAAAAATTTAACAATTTTAGTCGGTAACATTGAGAGAATTTAGTTAAACAAAGCAGGATAGCTGTTTTGGCCAGAGTTATGTAAGTACTAACTACATCGTACTAAGTTTGATGGGATAGTTAGGAAAATCAGGACAACTTTGAAGGCATTGCTAAATAAGGTTTTTGGCCACATCGAAGTCATCTTTTTTTACGAATGTTAACGCAATAACCACATCAGTTTCACTTCGGGGAAAAGCTGATTCAACGTGTTGGCCGTATCAGGATCACTTGAGTTAGGTAAATTATTGGCCAAACCAGGGCCACACGAGATCGCAAAATTGCAATTATATAAATAGAGAAAATAATGGTGAACAAAACATGATGGGTCGATTAGGGTTTATGACGTATAGCTGGCGTCGCAATCGAAAATCGCAATGAGGTCATAAAGGAAATTATTGTTTATTTTTTCGATAAAAAAATGTTTCCTGGTGAAAAATCTTGCTTGACGAAAAAATTTTGGTCGCTGCTTACTGCTTAGTGAAGCGTACATATGTAGGTAAAGTTGTGTGACAGACTGAAATTTGGCCTATGAAAGCGAAGATCCTCAATTTCCTGAAAAAACTAGGTATTCTAAAATCAAATGACTCGAATGAGCTAACCAAGTTTTGTAACCTTAGATTGCACATTTATCACTATTCACTAGCGGTGCCGACAGTTCCCAGTGCGCATGAAAGGGTTAATGTTGTGAGTTGTTGGTGTGTGAGGTGGGACTGCAACCTAAAGCTAGCAGTTCGTGCTGGATTGTGCATTCGGCTTTGCTCATGTGGCCCAATGGCAATTCTTTGCTTTTCGCTGTCGTATGTATATACTGCAGACGTTCTGACATAACAATGCTCTTGTCGACAACCCAAGCCTGCCTGGCTAAAGAACCATTTTTTCGCCCTAACAATGGCAATTGAGCTAAAGGTAGGCACAGGCACTTGCAGACTTGGGAAGCTCTCGGTCTCACTGCAAGAGGTAAAATTCCGATCTGCATTCTGCTTAAGCGCGACTTGCTGCCGCCCGCCACCTGTTACGACAGCGAGCTGACTGACAATGACAGCTCCACCTATTGCCAGTTGATTGGCCGTTTGATCCTGTACGCAGACTGTATGACTGTGGATTGATGTAAAAGTCGGAACTAAATTTACATAAGTTCTGGATTAGCTGGTCAATTTTACAGTTATCTATCAAGTTCCAGACAACCAAGGGGGGCACGACTGGAAAAGTTGACATTCGCCGTAAAGCAAAAGTACGTATTGAGAGAAATTTTTAAATTCAAATAAATTTTTAGTTAGCACAGAAATGTATTCGCATAGGGTTGTTTTTATTTTAGCTTTTATTTCGGTTTTTGGCCCCCATTGGCAGGAAAAAAGATTGCCATAAGTTAGGTCTATGGTAAGCATAGGCTCTGTTGTTCCTCGTAGCACCAAGCATGTACTCTTGGTGCTACGAAATGATTACATATATTCCCGCCTCTGGGCGGAATAAAAAGTATAGAATACAGATGAAAACAGTTGGCGTAATTTCTGCAACTACTCGCTAAGCTTTTGATGACTGAAAATGGTTCCTTTTGTAATGAAATCACGTATTTTTACGCGGCCCCTGCCACGTATATACTATATTCAGAATCTCAGGTTTCTATGTTATTTCGGGTAGGTCGAATTTCCAGTGTTGAATAACACCGGAAGAGTAGGTAGGTTGATCATATACTTGCACTTCGGACGGACGACAGATGATGCAACTGTGAATATCGAAGAAAAACAAAAGCAACAGCCGGAGTGGAATTGAATCACCTACCTTCCGTTTCTCAGACGGACGCTCTACCATTTGAGCTGCCAGCCTACCTAGTGAAAAATTTCTAAATGCTATGCAAATGACGACACCGGTGGTAATCAGCAAGGGGTGGGGAGTTGCGAGTTTGTGACAGGCAAAAATGACAAGTAAAACTGACATAGCAAAGCTTTTATTAGAGAGTTGTTACTCCATTTAATATACAACCCTTGTCTCACAGTTTACAACATTAATAATTTGGTATAGAACATTTATCTTATTTGTCAGTTAGTGCTACTTAAAAACGTACAATATTCATCAGATAACACATTGTTGTCGTGTCCTCATTGTGTAATGGTTAACACTCTGGACTAGGAATCCAGGAACCCGAGTTCAAATCTCGGTGACGTATTCCTTTTTTTCAAAATTAGCTATGATTTTTTACTTTGCATCAATTTCTAACTTTAACATTTGCATCAATTTCTAACTTTAACATTTTTTATAATGTACCAGTAAAGCTTTGGGGCTACTCAGCATTAAGTGTGTGCGGTGATTAAAATTAAAAATCATTTTATCCACAATTAATTTTAAGTTTCAATTGATTTTAATCCACAGTTTAATTAACGGTTATTCCACAGTTTACTATTTCCTATTGAATATTGACACTCAAGCCTCACTGTAGCAGTCACAATGTAGCGAATTCTCGCTCAGCAGACGAGTTCCTTTGGTCAAACTATAATCATGCAGTTATAAGATTTATGTACTTAATCACTAAAACTAATCCCGATTAACACAACAAAATATATAGTTTTAATTTAATTCCAAAATAAATGTAAACCACACAGTCAGACAACTTTTGAACAGGTATATCTACAGCACATTACAATATGGCAACATGGCACATAGTACTTACACAAATACAAAACCAATACTAAACTTCAGTAACGCCCGTGACCGTATGGATTATTATAACTGATTTGGTTTATTTAGCCCACATAATTTGAATAGAGCAGCCCTTTAGAAAAATATCATGCTAAATACTGAATTGCTTTAAATACTAGTGTTTCTGAACCATGATGGTTTCCTATTATTTTGTGTAGACGTGTTATTAAAAGCATAGTACAGAAAATGCTGGTTAGTATAGCATATGAGTATACAAATATAACAGACAAGTATAACATACAAATACCCATTTTCCATTGATTTGGCAGAAAAACTACAAAATAAATACCATATCAATACACAATACAAACGTGATCACAAAATTCATGGTAACTATGTGCACAGTAATTTTACCGTTTACTACAATAAATTCCACATCTTAGGTGATACATTCACAATCAAAAATGAAAACAACAACCAAAAGCATAACTTCCAAAGCATGACTTTCAGTGTCTAATTTGATTCTAAATTATAGTATCTCTTAACTACAAACAGAATTGCGGTAATTTTAAAACTCCACATATTTTTCCTGTTTCAGTGGATAATACAGAAGACCCAAATTGCGTAGAAGGCATAGAGAAAAACGACCAATGATTAACTAAAATTTGTCAAGAAATTGCTGCACCCTGAGACAAAACAGGTGGTGTGATGTTTGTGACTACTCACTCGATATACTCTTGATGCTAGCAATTCGTTCTCTTCGGAATGAAAACGCGTGTTTCTTTTTGTCTCAGGGTCCAGCAATTTTTGGTCAGACTTTAGTTGTATTTATTGATGAATTCTAAGATCCAGTCGGGTTGTGTTAGCATATCCGATCGACCTGAGTTTTCTCCGAACTGCGCCAATAAGTCATCCAACTTTTTGAGGGCCATTTGGTAGCGCTGACGAAGCAGGATTTTCAAGAAACTGTTCTGTCCAGATTTCTCCAATGTCTTAAGCTGCTTTTCGAACACAACCTTCCATTTTCGCAAGTTGTCTGGACCGCCAACGTTTCTTTTATGAGTCATGCTGTTTCTGAAAAAAACGAGGAATTTAATGTTAACACTGTTTCTCGAGTATTCGTAATCACAATGAGTTTTGAGAAACAAGTTTAACTACTGAAATAAACAAGCTAAGTTTTCGGCAAAAGTATTCAGTAAGTATCAAGCATACACTTCTAAGCACATTGGCCAGAGGCCATCACCTGTTGTGCCAGCGAAAGTGTACTTTCTGAATTTACAGATTTCCCATAAATAGCTTCTCCTTTTGCAGTCAGTTAAACTGCGAAATCGGAGTCAAAATTTTTTGGCAATTGAAACTTGGAAGGCGCGGATTAAGTGCAAATTATCAACTAAATTGATTTCTGTTAATTCATCATGATTAATAATGAAATGATATTTAGAAAATTTTAAAATTGTAGTTTATCGGTTGTGTCCATTTGAAAGCAAGCAGCAAAGTGTTGCCGGTTTTAATAGAATTATGATCACTGCTTAGCATCAGGTCTGTATGGATCCGTGTGGTCGAATGGCAGTTTGTTAGGTTTGTAAACCTGAGGTGACATCGTCGATTCCTAGTGGATACCTTTTTGTCACACTTGCATTTTCAAATTACTAGCAACCGCAAAAGCAGCAACTAACTGAACATTAACAGGCATTTTATTGTGACAGATGCAAAGCAACGGTGGAAAACGTGTAAAACAAACTCCGCACATTGACACTTTAACGCTAGAACTGTGTTAAGATACCAGAATCAAAATTAAAGACCTGTTGGGCTGTGGCCCAACAAAAAAAACTACATATAAACAAAAATAAAAAATAAAAAAAATAAAAACTATACGCTTATGAAAGAGTCGACTGATTTATTAATTAATTAATTGACCGACTTGTGTCACCTGGAAGCCACGAAACTTTTCGGATAACAACTAATTTATGCCCATACATTAGCTACAAGTGCGGCTACAAGTACAAATTATAATCCAACTACAACTAAAAATTATAATAGACCTACAAGTACAAGCACGAGTACTAGTACCAGTGCAAGGACAAATGCAAATACAAGTACCAGTAGAAGTATAGATACAACTACAACTACAACTCAACTACAACTACAACTACAAGTTACAAGTAACAACTTACAAGGAAGCTTTTTGTTGTTTTGGTAACGAGTTCACGTGCACCATCTCGTAAGATAACGTTTGAGCTGAAAGTAAAAAACCATTGTCTATAACGTGAATAAGCAAGACAGTTAACTACGGTATACCGTAGTCTAAATCTACTTGGCTACTATTTTTCAAAACAGTTACAGGTTACCAAATCTCATGCGATATTTACGAAGTAAAATTTGTTCAACACATGGTATTAATAATAAGGGCACATGATAAGGGTCGATTCATACTTGCAGCCATATATTTCTGTTTAAACGACAAAATACACACATACGAAATAATCACGCCACAATCTGATCCTACCTGTTGCTAAAGGTATTGGAAATGCATGGGAATGGGCGGCCAGACAGCAAAATCCGAGCACTGCGTAAAAAGAACTAAAAACCTGTGACGTCGACATTGATTGAATTATTGCAAGTTTCCGTTAAATAAGATACGGTAGAAATAACAATTAACGTCTGCAATAAAAATAAAAGAATTGAAAAAAACATGTATGACACAAACAACAAAAGGATAGCAATAGCCAATAACTTTTCCTAAACTTACAGACCAGTTAAAGTTATGTTGTAAATAAATGAGAAATAGGGTCTATGAAACTTGGGGCTGTGGTATAGTGGTTCTTGACTTTGACTTGAGCGGCCTGGGTTCGATACCCGGCGCCTCCAATTTTTCTTTCTTTCAAAATTGGGGGTTCCTCTTGCTTTCAACAGTTATGCTACCTTTGCTTAAAAACTTGTCACTGAGCTTAGCTCACCAACCCACAATATTTGCCGATGGCAATAACGCTGTAAGTGGATTTACCTGTATAGTTTCTTATTTACCCTCTTTTACACAAGCGTGGTTCAGCTTAGTCTCTTACGCAAATAAATTACATTAGCTAACTAAATAGTTCTATTCTTAGCACGAGAGACCTAAAAAGTATTAATGGTGCTATTTTTTATAAAAATGAGAGCGAGAAAAATACTACGCAAATTGTGTTTTCAAAATAAATTGAAAAGGCTAAATCCTCAAAAACGTATTGAAATTATTTGGTCAAAAATAGGCTATGCTAACAAGCTGAGTATAAAAAACTGGCAGCATCCTACGTGGACAGTGTTTTTAATTCCATCCTTAGTAGAGTTGGGACCGGTTCCACTTTACAGGTTCTGGTTCCGGTTTCAGGGTACCCGTTCCGGTTCCGGTTCCAGCCGGTTCAAATAAAACCGATCCCATCACTAATTTTTAGTAAACATTTTTTTAGCTTAGGGCCGGCGTATATACGACATTTGGAACCAGACCTTTTAGCCTGGATAAGTCGATTTTCTAGCGTTAATTAACACTGAAAAAGAAGATTTATGTGTCAGATACAAATATTGAAATCTGTAACGCAGTGTACCTACCTGATTTTTACCATAAAGGTACCTAGATAGATGTCCTTTCACTGTAATTGGTGGTCTACTCAGGACTCAGGAGGTTATATTCAACCTTTTTATCGATGTCCAAGAGTAAAATCATACTCACAGCCGTATGTCCGTTCAGTCGGCAAAATTACAAACTGCTACAGCGTGAATATCACTAGAGTTTTGAGTTCTGTATGACAAAATGAAGTAAAATGTCACCGCAGAAATTTGTCATGTGTAATTCAGAAGTTTCACACTTTGACGCGCACTGTTTTGATTTCACCTCTGCGGAAAGAAAATATCTAAGCGAGCATATTTTCATACAAATAGAATCTAACTTTAGAGACACAGGGTTTTCCTTTAAAACTGCTCATGAGGGTGTGTCTAATGAGTTAATCAACAGTAGAAAAAATCGTATGGATTTTTTGTTAATCTGGCAAGCACTTTCGCATGAACAATGCTTGTTTAAAAACAAACGCTGCTTGCTAAACTTTAAAGAAATACCTAAACCTTAGCTATGTCTAACATTTATTTTAAAAGTTTTTTAAAAACGTACTGCCAAAAGCCGACTACATGAATTTAAAATTCAGTATTACTTTATGCAAAATTATTACTAAATTAGTAACAATCAGGCTTTATTTTTGTTCAGTTTGACACCGAGGTAGGTTTTAAGCTTTAGCGAAGCTAAAGAAGTTGTCCGGGCGATTTATACTCACAAAATCGAGAAGCCAAAAAAATAAAAAACTTAAGCTGAAAAACAACTGAGTTGAACTTGTCTGTTCCAGAAAAAGAGTTGATGTTTTTATCGATGTAGTACAGATTTTGGGCAAACCGGAAAAGCCTAGTAAGAATAGTAAACAACCGTAGCGTAATGACGTACCTAGGGACGCCAAAACTTGATTTCCTTAGTTAGTTACATACATTCGATTAGATCAAGAAAACGGAAGCAAGCATTTTTGATCATGAGCAAAATTATGGCTCCCGTAGAGTTTCGTAATTAAAGTTTGTCAAGTCGTCCCAAGCTTAGAAAATGTCAAAATCACAAAACAAAGGGACGCCAGGTGAATTTGCTACTTACGAGCGGTACTGGTCGGTGTACACTTACAGCCGTATGTCCGCTCAGCCGGCAAAGTTACCAAAAATTACGCGGATCTTATACACTGCTAGTGGTGTGGCATTTCGTAATTTTGTCGGATGAAAGGAACTTACGGCTGTAAGTATGAATCGACCCTAAAGCCCGGTTCATACTCGTCCTTGTCCTTGTCCTTATCGTTTTGTCCTTAAGCTAATCCAAGAAAACCACCGGCCAAATAAACCAACTTTTCGCATGAATAAAGTTGGAGTCACTTGCAAATCGTATGCAAAAAATTAGCCAGAACGCTTCTGTCAATTATTCACAGTAGCTGACCCAAATTTGTCTTTGTCTTTGTCCCGGTGTCCTTAAGGACAACTATGAACCGGGCGTAACAGGGACTCGCCAAAGATCTTCTAAAGCCACTATAAAACTGTCAAAGTCACAGATGGGTGGCAAATTATGTTTCCTAACAGTTCCTCTAGCTAAGTATCTTTCCCTTCGGTATTACAGTAGTAATCTTTGCTAAAACTTTGCAAGCAGATGGTTCCTAAATCCCATCTTATGCAGTGAGAAAACGTGTCAAGAGATATTGCCGTTTTGTAGAATTTTGTAAAAGTAAACCGCAGCTATAAGTAAACGATTTATATATTATTCAACCCAAGCGGTTTAGGCTTATGCCGGCTATTAAAATGGAACTGTAAACGACTTATTTAATATTTTAAGAATAGAAAACTAATCCCTCGTGATTCAAAGGCGATTTGTGGTAAAACCGCTTGCAAAGAGTCACTAGTTTAGAAACCGTTTCAATGACTGTCAGAACCAACTGTGTGGAAATTAAAACGTTTCCTAAAACAACCTAAGCCGAGCCATTTTTTGCCCTTTACGCCAAATATAAACCTAAAAATTACCAATTGTTTAAAACCCTTTTTAGCTTGCTTCAAATCTGCGAGTACTTTTACATTTATCATTTAAGATTACAGATTTTTAACATAATCGCGGATATTTTCGCGTGTCTAGTTTTCATTTTCTGAGATGCAGAACATCATACTCTTATGCTTTTAAAAACGTTCAAAAATCAACATTTGGAAATTTTTTATATCAATTTGTGAAATGTGTTTTTTGCATACCTGAGGTCAAATTACTGTCAAGCATGAGCAATAACTTTATTTTTTTAGAAATTGTACACAGTAGCAATATGCAGGTATTACCCAGAGTACACACGAAGAGTCTGATACTCTCTCTATTATGCCCTGGAGCTTGCGTTCAGTGCGGAGTGCAAATTATCCCCTTTGTGTAAGGTTTTGAGAGGGCGCAACCCCCCTCATTTTAGGACCCGTAACTGAACTGAGAGCCCATACTCAACACAATGGACGCAAGCTCCATCGCATAATAGAGAGAGAGTGTCATTCTTACGATTAATTACTCTTGGTGTCACTGTATCCAGAAAAATATCTAAAAATACCTCATATTGCTTTTGATACGGAAAATTGTACTCATGCTATGTGTACGTGTCTTCAAGGCGTAATAATTCAATAAATATGCAATAACTCAAAAAATAGCCATTAAGTTTGTACTTCAAAGATCACTCAGTCAGTAAGTTTATAATACACAAAAATGTTTTCGGGGGTTCGAACCAACCTTCTCTGGATCTGCAGACCAGCACTCTACCGTTGAGCTACTGCGCCGATGATGAGCTGTCGTAAATCCCTTCAAGTACTCTAGGGGGCCTATCTTACTTCACATTTTCACAATGTAACCAAGCAGGCCCCAAAAGGGGCAGGGTTCCTTTGTTGAGTGCAAAATCCATATTTGTCACCCTTAACATTTCGTCTTTCAGCTTCGCCTTTCAGTGTGCATTGCGATTCATGCTACAGTTGTTAAATTTGGTATCAGCGCTTACATAAATACATACTGATTACTGAGTTACCGTAAAATCTTGAAAAATTTGGCCAGGTAGAAACATGTAACTAGTTGCCGAAACCCGAAACTACATTTGATTTCAGAACTCAGTTCACTTTATTGACAAAATTTCAGTTCAAAACAGATTTTGCAGACAACAAAACCTAATAACTTTTGAAAAAAGCCAACTGTGGGGGTCGAACCCATGCCGTAAGACAATCTTCTTGAACATTAATCTTGAAACAGCGCCTTTGACCACTCGGCCACGCTACTTCAATTGCTATGATGTTTAATTGTCACTGCTTCTGGAAAGAAACATGACTACTATGCGGCATGCGCTCAATAGTCAATGCATATTCAAAATTATAATTAATATTTTATAATAAAAATAAACCTGACATTGTTCATTAACCTTGCTTTAGCTAACTGAAGAACTAAGTTAGTCCAGACAGTCACGTGAATTGCATGTATTTTGTCTGAAACACAATGCCCAAACAATTTTAAAGAACAACAAAATCAATAAAGTTACAATTTAAGATCTCGGAAAGTGTTCTTTACACATGGTTCGTTTAAAATTGGGAACAACTCCGTTTAAAAAAAGCAGTCAGCTCCCATACTGACTTTACGTGTTTATCATAATGCGCATAACAGCATGTAGCTGCTACTTTTGCACTGCGCAGAGTTGGTTTCAAAACAATAGTTCCTTCTCTAGAAGGAACAAAAATATGACGACGTAATTTTATGTTTATGGTACGGCTCAAAAATTTTTAGAAATTTTCTGCAAGAGCGGGACACTGTTATGTACTCTTGATAACACTGACATAAGATCGTATAAACACGGCATTAGTCAATAGTTTTAAGGAATAAATTTAAGGGCCTGTGGAAAGTTAAGTAAAGTTCCTTAACCAAAACCAAACTTCGCAGTGATGCTCGTTAAGTATGCCACTTGCATGCGTTATTGATGCAAATGGAGTTACTGCATCAAGAGTACATAATAGTGTCTCATTCTATAAAAGAAGAGTGAGACACTCTTGATCCTGCCTGTGTCCTAGCGCAGAAGATGCGCTTGTGGTTTTCAGCCTACCTGTTGCCTACCTGTGGTTACCAGCCTACCTGTGCCTACCTACCCGGCCAATCAGAAGCGAGCTGCTATTCTGATTGGCCAGACTGCTGCTTACGTTTTCCAATCATCGTTATATCATACCTGTCTTGAAATAACAGTGCAATAGCTAACGACAATAACTAAGTGCACGCTGCTAGATTCACAGCGTGCCGTATAAGTTAGTTATAGCACTGCTGTAGGCGTGCATCTTAGTTATTGCACTGTTATTTCAAAACAGTTATAACATAAGTACATTATAATACTTTGTAGCGTGCACTCAGCAATCATTTGCACTGGTACGTGAAGCCCGCGTGCATAAACTCGTGCACTGCGCGCACTCGTTTATGCACTTGGAGCTTCACGTCACAGTGCGTATAAATTACTGAGTGCACTCTACATCGTGCTATAACCTACACTTCTAGCATTCGTAGTCACACGCACAGCATTGAGTATATAGCTTCTGATTGACTATCCGCATAGCTGTTCAAGAAAACTTAAACAGACAGGCCGAAAACGACGAACGCTAGAGCACAGGCAGACAGGAGAGTGTCTCACTTTTCTGCTATAAACCGAGACACTACTATGTAGTATGTACTCTTGATTAGGGAGATGCAAGTATATACGAAACGTTTCCAATAGAAATGGGATAGACTGCCGAAACATTCCGCTTATATAGCCTTAATCAGATACTTTTTGTCGCATACTTTACCAAACCCAACAATTAGTGTTTTCGTGGTCAATTGTAAAATGAAGGGTAAGCGGCTGACGTAGTAATCTTTAGACTGTCATTCGCAGACAGTCCGAACCGAAGATCCTCGTCTCTTTCCATTTCGTCCCACTCTCTTGTCGTGAAAATTTAGTTAGACAGTACAATCTGTCACGGCAAGACCAAATAGGCGTTACGCCAGTTGATTAGCGAGAATTATGATGTTAGCAGTGTCTCAGGAGTTAAGTGCCACAGAGATTATCACGACACAAGGGCATTGGAAAGAACAGACGCCTTCCGAACACTGCTGTTAGTTCCCACCTCAGACCAAAAACAGCTGTTGTTATTCGGTTGTAACAATGACATAACGAGATTCGGAGATTTGACGTCACAATTACGCTGCTCACGAGTTTACGACATGGAATTCAGACGGCATACTAAAGCCCGGTTCATACTTGTCCTTGTCCTTCCATATCGTTTTGTCCCTAAGCGATTTCAGAAAAAACTGCATAGCCAAATAAGCCAATTTTTTGCATGACGATAGTTGAAGTCATTTTTAGACCGTATACAAATAATTAGTTCAGACGCATTTGTCAATTTTTCACAGAAACTGACCTAAATTTGTCCTTGTCCCTGTCTCTATGTGCTTAACAACAAGGGCAACAGGCTTAATCCAATCCTAAACAAGGACTAAATTAGGTCCAGTCCGTTTGACCCAGCAAAAAAATGAGCCCAACCACAAACACTCCTTCAACCTTCAGATAGAGACTCAATTTAAATTATCTCATGCCCACAGTTTCGCCCCAGTCAACAAAATTGTTTAAATTAACATGAATTAGTCAATGTGGGTGTCATCCTGGTTAAAAATGTTTTCACAAGCAAATGTTTTCAAGGAAAAGGAAAAATTTACACCGTTGGCAGCGATCAACTTTCTGGTGACCGTGAAATGACTTTTAGAGGATTAGAACAAATCTTAAGTACAGTCTTAATGTCTTAACATTTTTGGAACTGCGGTAGAATTTTTTTCATGGGTTGACGTTTGCACCTCAACCTTGCGGTGCCCTTGCTGTGTGTATGTATCTATATGGTTTCGGCGTTTATGACATTTTTCGGCATTTGTTGGTTGTGACATTTAAGTCTGTGATAGGTCAGCCGATGCTTTGAGTAGGGTCGTAACGTTTTAAGGACAAAACTTGAGATATTTTAAAAATTTCAGTGGTCATGCTTGCTTATCATGACCACATATATATTCAGCAGCACAGTCAAAAGTGCCTGTCAATTCATTCAGTATGGTAACACGATAAACTCTTGACCACAAAACGGCTGTTTTAATAAAATTTACTTATAGGCCGATGTCGACACACAGTCACATATGTAACAGACCTGGTACAAACAAAACAGGGAAAGCTATTTTGCATACAGCACACAGGCAACAAATACCTGTATACACGTTACAGTTAGTCACACAGAACGCTCGTAGACCCCCCTAGGATACCAGCCCCAGAGGGCCAAAGTGGTCAAATTTTCAAAATTGAAATTTTGATGTTTGTAGGGGTAATTCGAGCTCCTGAACACGAATACAGGGTCCTCTGCCTACAATAGTGGGTCCATTGCGTAGAATAGAAGGTCCGCTGCCTAAGTCGGCAACCAATTGTAGCCACCCGACTAGTTTGTGTTGGTTTGGGTCGGGTCGGGTGGAAAATTTAACCCGTGTTTCTTCAATCCAGCTTTCCCATACACATTCAGATAGAGAGAATAGACGCGAGTCGAAAACTATAATTCGTTCAAACCTCAGATTTACCTAAACAGGAATGATCGTGGCATGGACGGTCAAATGTCGAAATAAT
>JASANF010016140.1:0-12542 GCA_030248245.1 Trissonchulus sp. WLG1_4
AAAAATATTGCAAAATATAGGGTCTTTTTGAAGGGGGTTCCGGTTCCGGTATTTTTAGGTGGTTCCGGTTCCGGTAGATTTAGAGATATCTATATATATATATATATATATATATATAATATATATATATATATATATTATATAATAATAATAATGGTTGTAGGCGATGAAGAAAATTTCGAAGATGGTGAGAATAATGGTGACACAAATGAGGCCGGTGGCGGGGGCGATGCCTAAACACCTTCCATTCCCTCCCCCCACCCATCCATTTTTTCTCAGTGTTAAACTGTTTATTTTGACTGTATTTGTCCCATTGTTCACACAGGCTAAGCTAAAATGTTAGTATTGACCGTTTTGTTGGCTATTGACGGCAAAAAATTGGCCGAGGAAGGTGTAATTATTAAAAACATTCAATAGGCCGTTTTAAACGTATGTTTGGTACTGCAAAATATTGTTCATTTTTGTACTTTTATTTGTCTTGCACTTTTGTACTGTTTTAAAAGTTTACTGTAATGATATTTTTGATTCCTGTTATTGATCTATATGCGTTTCTTATCGAGTGACTAATTAAAACGCTAGTTAATTAAAGTGGGAGCAAGTTTTTTCTTTTACTTAATTCTGAAGGTCATGCATTATTTTATGTAGCCGCGTTGTAAACTGACGTAATGTCATTGTAAATCTTTGGATTTAACGTGCTGCTATTTGTGTGTAATGATTTTTTAACACTTACGCGAAACGTACAAGGTCTATTGTCAATAAAATATGGGACTGACTCTTGTTTTGTTGACTTATCGGTGGTCATACTACATATGTCAGTTCGGACAGAATAGTGACCAGTGAATGTTTCTATTCCGACTCATCTACACAGACTGCGACGCAAATGCGCGCTGCCCGGCTGGTGGCTGTGACTGCATGAGCTGTGTTTTCTGAAGTGATAGGTTCAGGAATGACATCCGACTGAATGAGTTACTCATAGTTCTGTCTTACCCGTCTTAATAAACCAGTGCAATAGCTAGCGTACACGTTGCTAGATTCACACTTCACAGGCTTAGCTTGCATTAGAGTACAGCTATTGTACTGCTGCAGGCGTGCATACTGACTTATTGCACTGTGAAGTACGGTATGTCACTTTGTTAATGTGCACTCAAGACTCAATGCTGTACGGACTGTTCAGACTCCTTTAGGTTTGATTCATAATTAACCAACCCAAACCCATTTCAGTCAACCCATAGCCCGTTTGCGCTTGCGCTGCTGGTGGCGTCATCATTTGTGATCGTGTAAGTGGCCGTTATTGAAAAAATTATCCAATCCAGCTGAAAATTCCAGTCGACCACAAACACTTAATAGGCGTAATTATTTTATTGGCTAGACGTATGAGCCAACTTTTTAGTAAAATAACTTGGTAGACTCAAAAGCTGCGAGGAATAACGTAAATTTTTGGTTTTTGTATCTTTCGTTTATAAGCAGTAATTTTTACAGTTTCGTACGCATAAAATTACATTTTTCGGCCCAAGGAATGGACCTTATTTGCTCTGTAGTCTGTAGGAATGAAAACTAGCTAAAACTCTTGCTAGCATACACTTTGCAGAAAACAACATTGCAAAACAACAATTTTACTGAAAACGACAGGCTTAGGCATGAGAACGGAAATAACCAATAGCAAACGAGCACTCAATGATATCAATTTATTGAAAAAACAACTTGACATGGCTATCACCAGTCCCCGATGACAATATGGATTTACTTTTTGTGCGTATAGAACGTTATGAATTTGAATAAATTTAAATTATAAATTACATTTAACTAAATTCTTGGTGCTAGCCATGTTTAATGAAAGTTTATAACTAAACGTTCATAACACAATTAAATAGGATATGATCTTTCTCCCTCGAATGGTGCCCTGACATCGTCGATTTTCAAGACCATCCTAGCGACCTGAGTGGCCAGAGATATTTGCTCTTTTTTCGACAGCAACGTTTCGATCACATGCTGAGCTTTCATATCTGCAAATAATGCCAATCAGCGTAAATTAGGTGGTGAGTACCGTCAGTTAAAGGCAGGGTGCTCGAGCGTCAACAGACGGGTGGCATGTTCATACTTTAACACAAGACTGAAACGGTCGGCACTCGGCAGTGTTGCCCGTAAGCATTCATACTTCTACGCAAACCATGCAGTGTGCACACTGCTTAGTATTTACGCATAATATAACCAAGAGTACATAATAGGAAGAGTATGACACTCTCCCTATTATGCCTGGCAGCGCGCGTCCAATGCGCAGCGCGAAATGTACGGTTATGAGGGGGGGGGTACCCCCCCTCAACTGAAGACCCCATACTCAACTGAGGGGGGGGGTAAACAATACCCCGTATATACTCAACTGAGGGGGGGGGCACCCCCCCTCAGTTGAGTACCCCGTCTTCAGTTGGGGGCCCCACCCTCATTTCAGCACATCAACGAAAGTCCTTGTTAGTGTCTTGAAATGAGGGGGGGGGTACCCCCCCCCTCAACTGAAGACGGGGTACTGAACTGAGGGGGGTAACCCCCTCAGTTGAGTACGGGGTATCGTTTTGAGCGGGGAGTACCCCCCCCTCAGTTGAGTACGGGGTCTTCCTCAACGCCCGAAGGCATAATAGGATTAGTGTCATACTCTTCCTATTATGTACTCTTGATATAACGCAAACCTGTTCTGCTGCGCAGCAGACGTATGCAATAAAACACTCACCATAAACATTCTACAATCTACACACACACAGTAAATCAAGCTATTAATGAGCTGAAATTGACATATTTAATAAAAAAATTTTAATGCGCGAAGAAATTTACCAGCAAGAACATGACTGTTAAAGTTTGGCTGATTTCGTAAAGCCACATACATAAATTAAGACAGATTCAACTTGGTGCCTGACCATCTGGACACTCGGACAGGCCATTTAAACATATGTACGTACGGTTCATCAATTAATCCTGGACTGTGTCAGGTAAGTCGCGATTCACACTTAAACAGCCATATGTTCGTTCATTCGGCAAAATTACGAAAAAATCACGCCACAATTTGATCTTATACTATATTTTGTGGCGTTAGTATCTTATATACAGCTGTTAGCATGAATCGAGCCTCACGGGATCCGTCTTTGCATTTGAACTCATTCTGGACTATAAAATCGTCGTCATTATTGCGTCTACATATTGACGAAATACTAGCTATTAAAAAAATGCTCGCCGACTAATGCTTTAAAATAAATATTTTTCCTGCCGCTACCACAGTAGCGACAGGACCTTACATTTGATTTGCCCTAGCGAATTACACGTGTTACGTGTAATCGCTTGGACAAAATTGTGTGTGTGTTTGTGTGTAAACTTACCGCTATGTGTGATCGTGTTTTGTGTGTAAGCTGGCCCAGGCGGCCAGCTAGCCAACTTTTGTTGTTGTTGCTATTGGTGTTAGTTTCGTGGGTTACTGTAAGCCCAAAAATAGCAAATTGAGTGTTTTTTATTTAATTTTGGTGTTTTTTTATTTCCAAAGCACCCGACATTTTTTGTTTCAAAACCTATGGGATGGATTCAAGTAATTTTAAGTTTGTTTAGGTAGCTTATAAAACAGGTAAAAAACAGGTAGCTTATAAAACAGGCAAAGTTCCACCCAGAACTAATTAGTAAAATACAGCAGCTCAAAAACATTGAAAAACAACTAGTACTTCCCCCCCACCCAGAATTTGCCAACTACCCACGTATGAGTTCCACCATGTAGCGGTACGAGCAAAAATAGTTAAAAGGGCTATGTTCTGCATGCAGCTATCCAATAAATGATGCCTGATTTAGGCTGTTTTTACCAGAATTTAACCGTTAGGTCTAAACCTGTCAGAAAAATGCCACACACTTCAGTGCTGTGAATTGCCAAAAAATTCCCAATATAAGACTTATGACTTATGACTTATGTAATTAGAATAACTAGCCCAAAAAAGTTTGAAAATTTTCCCAAAGATGTTTTGGGTCGTCTGTATTCACCGATTTTAGCATGTTTATGCGTTATTGCGAGTTGTAAAATTTTATTATTCTTGCACTGAATGACTTGACAAAAAGTTTACAGTTGGTTACTGGTTGGTACTTCGTTACCAAAATAGCGAAGCTTTGCCCTAAAGAATCAAGTAAATTCCAAGACTGGATCTTCCTACAGGACTGTCTCAGCTTACAACTTCTACACTATTAGTGTCGATTATTTCGCAATTTTTTCAGCTGAACGGACATACGGCTATAGGCATAATCTACCCTAATGCCAGAAAACCATTCCGAATATTAAAAATATAGTGGGTAGCGACAGGTTTAACTTCCTTTGAAGCAAATTCTTCCAAGTGATTTAGCTTCTACCGAATATGATTTGCATTCAAAATTACTGATACTGGTGCAGACCGCAAGGCTGGTCGTGGCCATGGATAAGAACTCCATAAATTTTGCATGAAATTGCTGCTTGTTGCACAACGCAACGGCATTACTAACGCTGACAAGACATTGGAGCAGAGTATCAAAATACAATAATATTAGTGGGTAGTTAACTAGTTGAGTTTCTCAGAATACAACAACATTTTTCGAGCCTATTTTGACAGCCCGTTGTATGGCTTACCATTTGTTCCTCTAAACATGCAGTCAACACCCAAGCGCGGATTATTATCCTGGACCTGCTGGGCCTTCAGTCTGGCCACAGTCTCGATCGGGGCCAAGCCAGAGTTCTCGGCCAGTGCCAACGGAATCGCCTCCAAGGCGTCCGCAAAAGCTTGATAGGCGTACTGCTCCAAACCGCTGATCTGAAATTCAATGAAGCGTAAAGTGACGCATAAAGTACTAAAAATTTATGAAACATTAACGAACTTACTTACTTACTTTACTTTTGACCGCTTCGGCACCAACGTCCATGCGTCTATTCACAAATGTCCCTGACCAAAGCTTTCCATTGCAAGCGGTTTTGCGCCGCTTCTTGACAATCCGCAGCCCACGATTACCACCTTCGCCCAACCATTTGCGGAGGACGAAGATGGGGCTCTAGTAGATACCGTATTGATCGATTCCAGGTTTTAAAAACAAAGCCAACAGGTCGCTTCCAGTTTGGTGCTGGCTTCATGAATAGTGATCTAACAGCGAAACGCGTATCATTCATGCGCAGCACCTGACCCAGCCACCGAAGTTTCCGGCTATTAATCAGACGTGTTGGTTATCCGGTCTCAGTAGGATATATGCAGGCATTTTCTCCAGCATCGGTGTTCAAATACAGACAGTTTCTTGGCATCTGCCTAAGTAAGCTGCCATGTTTCGCAACCGTATAGCAAAACCGAGCATCGTAAACTCATGCTTTGGTAGCTATGGCTATGTCTCGGCGTTTCCAAAGCATGGCTTGGAGTTTATTAAAAGTAGCTTGGGCTTGGGCTATGCGTGCGCGAATATCGGCACATGAGCCGCCACGACCGTTCAATTCGCAGCCCAAATATCTAAAGCTGTCAACATTTTCGATGGTGGTGCCATTTAGTGAGACAACAGGTAGTGTAGGACAGCAGCAACTGATAATTTTTGTTTTTGGCACGCTGATTGTGAGACCCACAGACGCTCCAGCAAGTGATAGATTAGACAGCATTGCTTGAATGTCGCCTGTTGACGCGGCTAGCAGGGCAATGTCATCTGCAAAATCAAGATCTGTAATGCGGGTGCCACATGGGTAGAGAGTTATTCCACCAACTGGATTTTGGTCTAATGCTTTGGTAACCACCCAGCTCAGGATGTAGTTAAACAGTGCCGGCGACAGGATCGAGCCCTGCCTGACGGACCAGTGTCACGTCAAATTCGGGAGAACACTCGTTATATACTCGCACCTGGCAAGACCTGTGCCGGTACAGACAAGCAATCAAATTGCACAGCTTCGTTGGCATCCCCAAGGCTGAAATAGCCTGAAAAATCTGAGGTCTAGACACAGAGTCAAATGCAGCAGCAAAATCAACGAAGCACACAATTGTGGGCTGACGGAATTCGTGCCGTTGTTCGAGAATACGCCTCAGGGTAAAGACTTGATCCAAGCAGCCACGACCATGACGGAATCCAGCCTGGTTTTCTCGTAAAATGTCATCGTGGCATGGCTTTAGACGATCTAATATGAGGCGTTCCATCATTTTGAAAACGGTATTCAACAAGGAAACAGCACGATAGTTGCTGCACAGGGTTCTATCACCATTTTTGAACAACGGGGGCACAATCGCCGTTTCCCAGTCCGAAGGAATTTGTTCTTCGCGCCGAATCTTTACTATTAGTTGGTGTAACGAACCCAGGAGGGGACCGTGCAGCACTTTCCAAATATCTATGGGTAAGCCGTCTGGTCCTGGAGCTTTTCCAGATTTCATGGTGCTCAAAACATGGCGCACTTGGTCGATGGACGGTGGTCTGTCGTCAATATCCAGAAAGCCTTCGAACGGGAACTGTGGGGGCGCATGTGAAGGTGGAGGACGGGTAAGAGGGTTTGCGAAGTGCGCCCGTTAACGAACTAGATTTTATTAAGAATAACATTATATAATTAAGCAGCCATAACACCAGTCTCTGCCACCCTTTGTTCCTAAGCAACGCTGAAACCTGCTAAGTTTGATCTTGTCCTTTGACGTTGAGTATAAATCAATCTGTATAAAAGGTCAGCAAGAAACATTCCCTATGGACAGACTTTTAAAGGACAACGAAAATCCATATGGACACAAGGACAGGGACCACGACAAAGCTTACGGACGAGTATGGACCATATTATAGTAAATCTATAGCCCAAATGGAGACACAAAAAAAGAGTGTGAGCCGGGACACAAAATATACTAAAATACTAACCTTATCGGACTCCTTGGAGACGGCCAGTGCACAGGATATCTCCACGGCCCCGCCACCGTAGACCACTCGGTTGTCCTTCACCAGATTGCGCACCACACACAGCGCATCGTGCAGACTACGCTTGGCCTCCTCAATCATCTAAAAAAGAAACACTGCTGCCAGCAAGGGGACAGACGCTCTGAATTAACTCCAATCATGAGGACACTGCAATAAGGGCGACTCTAGGGGCCTCCGTTGAGAGCTAGGTAGCTATAATTTTGGCTCTACTTGAAAACTCAATGATCAACTTATATGACTCAACTACGACAACTTACTGACAACACCGATGACAACTTATTGTTATTTAACACTTTCAACAACACAAAATGAAAAAAGATCTGCGCTAGTAGGAGAGTACTTTCCGAACACTACTCGCGGCAATGTGACATAACATGCAAGCATGAACTGACTCATTACACGATCGTGTAGCCAATGCTCTTTTTAAAACCAACCAAAATACAGCCATACCATCTTATTGCCGGCGCGAATAAAAATGGTGACAGCTCGATTATTGGGGCATTGTTCAATGCAGAGCATGCGATCCTTGGTGGTGCCGAAACACAGTTCCCGCACTATGCCCGCCTGGCCTAGTTTCTCCGGAGACAACTCCGAAAATCGCGGCACAATTCGACCGTTCGTTGCAATTGCTACTAGCTAAAATGAAACAAAAACACTTCAAAAACAAGTTTTCATTGCACCATGAGTAACTGTTCGACCCATAATTTTATTGCAATAATGCTAGTATAGCTCAGCTTAGAGCAATAGCTTGCTTCTGTGAAAGATCGTCCACCCAGTGGCAATCGAGACATAATATTTATAATGATTATCGAGACATTTTTCTAAGTTTCTAACACATATTTAGAGTCTTCCACTTACTTCTATTTCAGGCCCACCGACCCAGCGCACAGCGGGCAACTCTCGGTGCAGCAGCAGGTGGTTAGCTTCATCGTCGAAACCCCACTGACACAGGGCCAAAGTCGCTCCGCTTGCTTTCACCTACAACAGGGAAAACTGTGTTCAGACTTGTACAAAACCACTGTGCATTTTAAGAGTTCGGCCTTGCTCAGCTGCAATTGGAATAGATGCAGTTTTGCTCGAAAATGGGGATGTGGGAACTGGCAAGGTGTCAACGGACAATGCTTGTGAAACAGAAGAGAAGCTATTATGAGCATCAAATTATGATAATCATTAAACTTGACAAAGCGCATTTCGCTCTTTACATTTTAACATGACATTTACCTTTGTAAAAATAACACAAAAAGTAGTGCTGTTGATTCAACACAAGGTACATCAAAGCTCTACTCTACTCTACACTGCCCGAAAAATTATTACAATCTGCACTTCGCTCATTACTAACTTGATCGATCATTTCGGCAAAGGTTTTTCTCTCGTATTCTCTGAGTTCTTGGAATTGTTCCACAGAAGTCACGTCGAGCTTATGCTTTGTCTTGGGCTTCGGCGGCTCAAATGGGCAGGTCAGGATCGCAATTTTGGCATCCTTCACTTCTTTCGGCATCTGAGGGTGACTAAAATAACCATATTCATGCAGCTCAAACACACGCACGACGGTTTGTGTGTCCCTCTTGGTCCCATGTCCTCATAAGTCGCATAGAGTTGCTACAAGCGTTTACCACAATGCCAGATGGATCTGATATCCACCATGCATGGCATCTAATGAAAGTTTTTAATTACGTATGTACGTAACCAGGTAAAAACTTCGGACAGGTATGTCGGTATGATAACTATATAACTATGAGTCTTACCAGTTTTACAACATGCTAGAAAAAACTTTGATTTTTTGATAAATTAAAAAAATAAAGTTTAAATTTTTTAAAAATTTTGATAATAAGCCGTCAAACTTTGAAATGTCATTACAACATAATTTTAAAAAAAGAATTCTGACCTACAGTACGCCAAGATTCACGTCAAAGCACAACAATGAAACATTTGTCTTCCAGGTCACCTAAAGTTCTTGTCAATAATGATTCCCTTGACCAGCATGGTATCCTCCAGCTGACCGCCGACCTTCCCCTCAATTTTGATCAGCTCAAAATCAACATCTTTTCGCTTCATATCCGCCACAGACAAAACTGCGTCCACAGCAATTTCCGCTAATTTATTGCCGCAACGATTTACGCTGAAACATTTATAACGAATTAATATTAGAGACATGCTAAAGCCCGGTTCATAATCGTCCTTTTGGTTGTCCTTTTCTCCTTTTGCTCGTCCTTTTGTCCTTCTTTTGTTCGGGTGTCCTTTTAAAAACGTCCTTTTACACTTTTCCTTATCAGTTGTCCTTTCGCGTTTCTAAAAAGGTCCTTTTGTCCCTTTGAAAATGTCCTGTTGTCCTTTTGAAAGTGTCCTTTTTTTCGTTTGTCCCGTTGTCCTTTTGCAATTTTGTCCTTTGTCCTTTCGAGAAGTCCTGGGCCCCGTTGCACCAAACACTGATAACTGATAAATTATCAGTTATCAGTAAATTATCAGTGAACTGCGTTGCACGGCGTTTACTGATAATTATCAGTTATCAGTTATTAGTTATCAGTTATCAATTATCAGTGTTGCACAAAATTTACTGATAATGTATCAGTTATCAGTTATCAGTAAAATTTCCCCCATTTATCAGTGAATTATCAGTGTTCGTTGCACAAAGCAAAACACTGATAACTGATAATTTTAGCCAATTTTTTATCAGTGTTCGTTAACTGATAAATTTTATTTACTAGCATTTTCAAGCAACTACAGTTACTTTTGATGTATGTTAACGATGTTTTAATGAATTTTCTTGAAATTGTGCCGCTTTTTGTGTAATGTTTCATACTTTGGTACCATATTAGGGATGAAAACTGATTCAGTCTTCCAGTGTGTTTCATACTGAGTGTGCCAGCCACACAGCATTGTCTTTGTATAAGTGATACAAAAATTGATTCAAATATGCTTCTAATTCGATGCTCATAAGAAAAGTGAACATAATGACGAAGAAAATTTTAGAAAAACAGTCGAACTAACGCTATATTCTACGTTTTTTACGGTTTACTGATAATTTATCAGTTATCAATTATCAGTGTTCTTGTGCAACACTGATACTGATAACTGATACTTGATAACTGATAAATGTCGTGCAACGCTATACTGATAACTGATAACTGATAGTTGATAACTGATAAATTTTTGTGCAACGGGTCCCTGATGTCCTTTTGGGCTGTCCTCTTCTCCTTTAGAAAAGTAGAGCAATGCTCTACTTTTCAAACTGTCCTTTTGTCTCGACCAGTCAAAATTCAGTTCGTTAAAATTTTATTATGTATATTTTTGACGAAGATTGTGTGAAATTTTGTAATTATTATGCGGTCACAATTCGGTTTTTTGTGCTAGATTTTTGTTTTGCTGTATTTAACCTTTTCAGTTTATATGCAATGCAAACAATGTTAATAGCTTGGGCACACCGATAGAAGTCAGGGCACACCGATAGAAGTCAAGGGTCGTAAACAAAAAGACCGTGAACAAAAAGAGGTAGCAGGAGTGCGATAAGAAATGCGCAAATGTCGCACGAACTTATCCGAAAAGTTTCTGAGCTGACGAATGACTGAAAAAATTTGCCATATTAACGATGTCTCACAAAATTAAAGGGGTGCGCACTGTACAACCATTTGCGTCGTCGCCAGCGGCGGCGCAAAACAACAGCAAAAATAACGGGGGTACTGACTGACTTGCAGCAACTCGTTCATTTTCTGAGCAAAACAAACCAAACTGCTAAAGCGTACTGACGACAAACACGCGACGTTGTCCTTCTCCTTTTGTCCTTTTGCTGTTCTGCTGAAGCCCCAAACACTACAGGACAAAAGGACTTTTTCAAAAGGAGAAAAGCACGTTTTCAAAAGGACAAAAGGACAGTTTGAAAAGGACAAGGACATTTTGAAAGGACAAAAGGACATCTTCTAAAAGGAAAAAAGGATGCCGAAAAGGACAGCCAAACTGAAAAAATGACGCGTTTCATTTGAAGTCAACATTTTTGCAGAAGGACAAAGGACAAAAAGACAAAATTTAAAAGGACGAGTAAGAACCGGGCTTAATGGTCACGGGGAAGTCCTGGTATATTTTTAGTGGGGGGGGGGCTGGGAGGGCACACCCCCATTTGGTCCGCCCCCCCATTTTGAGTGCCCATATTTCAGATGGGGTACCCCCCCCCCCCCATAGCCAGAATTTTTCCGGAAGGAAGTTTTAGCGACATTTTAGCTGTAGCGATGTCGTGTTCGTCGGGTTTTTGGGTCCTTTTTTGCTAAATTTAGTATTAGCGTAGCTATAATAACGTATGAAAACCTAACATTTGACGTACTATAATAACCATTTTTTCGTATAAAAAAGTGTTTTCTCGTAACTTTGGTGCGCCTCCCATAAAATTTTGCCTAAAAATATGCCAGAAGAGCGTTATCGTAAACTTCTTTTACTCCAATAAGTTCATGAAACTTGCTCAACTGATAAAAAGTGAGCCAAAAAGTGAAAACCTTCCTATAGCTATAAAGGTATTACTGTTCGGCATTGATAATATAAAAAAATCAACTAATCTCATTTGTAAAAAAAGAAACAAAAAAAACAAAACAAAAAAAACCCCCCAAACCCCCTTAACCCCTCCATTTTGAACCCTAAAAACCCGAAGCGTTTTTGACCAGCTCCCCTCGCCTCCCCATAGCAATGGTCTCACAAACACTGTCCAAATGGTGCAGAGCGTGTTTGCAGGCTAGATCATAACCGTCGGCAATTTTCATGGGATGAATGCCTTTGTCTAGCAAATGTTCGGCTTGATCCAACAAAGCTCCGGCCAGCACTGAAGTAACGAATCAGAAACGTCAAAAATACATTAATTGGTGGGGGGGGGGGACCAAATGGTATTGCCTCCGGCCACTAAAAATATACCAGGACTTCCCCGTCACCATTAAGCCCGGTTGTTTCTCGTCCTTTTAAATTTTGTCTTTTTCTCCTTTGTCCTTCTGCAAAGATTTTCAACTCAAATGAAACCCGTCATTTTCAGATTTGGCTGTCCTTTTCGGTCTCCTTTTTCCTTTTTAGAAGATGTCTTTTTGTCCTTTCAAAATGTCCATGTCCTTCGGAAACTGTAGCTTTTTCCTTTGGAAAACGTGATATTCTATTTTGAAAAAGTCACTATTGTCCTGTAGTGTTTGGGGTTTCAGCAGAACAGCAAAAGGACAAAAGGAGAAGGACAACGTCGCGTGTTTGTCGTCAGTACGCTTTAGCAGTTTGGTTTGTTTTGCTCAGAAAATGAACGAGTTGCTGCAAGTCAGTAGGTACCCCCGTTATTTTCTGCTGTAGTTTCGCCGCTGGCAACGAGACGGAATGGAAACAGTGTGCACCCCTTTAATTTTGTAATACATTGATATGGCAAATTTTCTTCAGTCATTCTTAGCTGGAAAGCTTCGGATAAGTTCGTGCAACATTTGTGCATTTCTTATCGCACTCCTGCTACCTCTTTTTGTTCACGGTCTTTTTGTTTGGGCCCTTGGCAACTTTTTATATCGGTGTGCCTTGACTTCTATCGGTGTGCCCAAGCTATTAACATTGTTTGCATTGCATATAAACTGAAAAGGTTAAATACAGCAAAACAAAAATCTAGCACCAAAAAACCGAATTGTGACCGCGGTGAGCGAAAT